>KE155305.1:70775-86670 GCA_000411075.1 Sisymbrium irio
AAGGATTCCGACGCCGCCGCACTCAACTCCACCGGCGGTTGTGTCGGACGAAATCTTGTAACCGATAACAGTCAAAACAGTGACGTACAAGAAGAGGAGAGTGGCTACGAACTCGGCGATAACGGCTCTGTATAAGGACCATTTTGTGAGCTCCTCCGCGTCGAAAAACGGAGTAGGCGGCGGGTCTTCGTAGTCCCTCGCCGGATATCCTTCTGCTCCTTCCACGTCTTTCGCCATATGTATGTGATGGATGTTGCTACAACTATTTTCGTAGGAACTGTTGTGCTAAGTGCTTCTGCCTCTGGTTGGTGAGAAGAAAGCTAGAGAAAATGTACTTTATATAGATAGAGTGAGCTCTTGATTTGTGCTACTGTAAGTATTTTTGATACCTCTTATTTATTTTTAAACCTCTTTTTATCAACACATTTCAAATGTTATTTAAATGAATATTTTTTTTTTGAGGAAAGAAAATTTGGCACGTAACTATAACAAGCCCCAGAGTACAGATAAAAATGATTTCCCCTAGTTTCATAGATTTTGTTATCTTTTATCATGCGGTCCAAGGTTTTTTGCTTCTCGGCTCTGCATTGTTTTGTCTTTTTTATCGAATGCTTGATATCGATTATTAAATGACGAAAAATATATTTATTCTTTCTGCATTTAATCATCATTATCCACATTAAATACATGTAAAATATAAACTAATCAGGTGAGGCAATATAGTGAATGAATTTGCGTGAAAGTATATTAGCTAATTTTATGTTTGCATGAAAACATATAGTTTGTTTAACGTTAATCAACACTAAAAATGAGAAATAAATTAAACATTGCTCAAACGGTAACATCTCCAAATAACTCAATTATTGCTACTAAGACCAACTCCAAACAAAATAAGAAAAAAAAATAAGAAAATATATAAAGAATAAAAAAATAAGAAAAAAGTAAAACATAGGAAAAAGGTAAGAAAGAGGTTCTGATCGTAAATGTTTTAGAACTTATATATCTCAACATTTCTCCACTTGTCAACATATAATTGGTTTAACTGATTAACAAAAAATAAATTTTAGTTATTTAACTGAAATACATTAAAATAATAATATTTTGTTTTTTAAATATTCATTTTAAAGCTTTCACCCACTGGAGTTGCTCTAAGAGATCAAAGTCACGTCATTAAATTTTGTTAGGCATCACCGGAAAATGCGACCGTTGACAAACAACCAAAAATAACCAATAAAACGTGAGTTATTTATTTTACAAGAGTGATGGACAGAGCCAATAGCGATTTAATATAAATGCATATTTATATAAACATATCTTATCTGTAAGCGGTACCCACATTCATAGTTGCATAGCTACCTTTAAGTTTTTGACAAATATTCATAATATCACTTGTAAGCATGAAAAGTATTTGTCTACATCGTGTCACACGACTCGGGTGTTTCCTGCCGTTTCTAGCACATTCTAGATTACTTTCGCGTATATTTCATCAGTAGTCTAGTAAAGATATCCGAAGCGAATACTTTCTATAAAGAAACGAAATTACTTTGAATCATTCTTGTGTAATAACGCATAAACATGTAATTTGAGGCTTAACTTTATTTGTGTAAGCTGCACAATGTATACGTAAAATTTTTGGCATAGAACACTGCATCAATTGATTATCCATGATGCAGTGACTATATATATCACAAATCATAACAGATTTATGCATAAAACAATTGAACTTTTTATATCTGTTATGTGGATTCATTGTCAGCAAATATGTACTTGTATATATTTTTACTTCCACAATTACACTAGACACTAGTTATCTCAAAGAACCACGAAATGAAAGAATGTTGATTTATTTGGTAGGAAATGTTTATCAGACTAAATTCCACCATCGTTACGACTAAATTTGCTCCCTTTTTCTAAAGAGTATCGATCAGACAATTATTTTTACAGAAAGGCTACAAAATAAAAAGAAACATAAGAGAGACAGAAATGCAAACTGCTGACGTGCAATTATCATCCAATAAGAGCAGAGGGACGTCGCTAAAACGATAAGGTTATTGTGACGTGGCAAAACATTAGCCATGAACACCACATTCCACCACATTCCTTTTGTCTGTGTTCGCTTTTATGTTTTCAATTTCATTTTCTAATAAATAATTTATGAATTATATATACTTTTTTTACGGCAAGATATATACGTAAGAAAATTGCAATTGGACAGAGGATGGGAGAGAGAGCAAATGATTGTTGACGACTCGTGGGGTCACACTACGTGGCAGGAGAAGAGTGGTTGAGTGGAACCGACGGCTGCACTGAGTAGGAGTTAATCTGTATGGACGGTGCCGATGCAATGGTCGGGGCTATTGGACGGTTTTCTCATGCCCAGTGAACCCCACCTTCCACGTCACCTACCTCAATTCCATTAGATTTCGACCTTAGTGGAAACAGAACCACTTAAACGAGGCCGTTCCTTTTATCTCGTCCATGTAATAATTATGTTAATGTAATGGTAGGGTTAGGTTGAATATATTTGTAATATTTATGCTTCATATGCGGCTATTTCGCTTTCTCTAGAGAGTGTTTTACAAGACTGAAGTAGCAATTGAAAGATTATAGAATGAACATAATTAGAACCTTTACCCTTGATCAATCTTATCTAGCTATCCCAAAGTTTTCGGCGTATAACGTAATGACATCTTAAAAACCGACTGTTCAAAATACTAACTTTCAAGTCTTCCTAAAGTGATAAGATTGTATACCTTTTTTTTTGTGTGTAAAAGGGTGACAGTCTATATTATTCTAGGGGGAGGACAGGGCTCATGACATAGGACAAGGGAAAGAAAGTATAGAGGCATATAGTATATTAGCGTCGGTCCAAATGAAAGCTACATTTAGCTGTGGGGCGGCGAGGCTAAGTTAATTTAACCATAAAACTCCATTATCTACCATAAAATTTAGAATTAAGAGGTCGCTGTTCATAATAGCTCCACGACTATTCTTTTACATTATCCAAATCTCAAATAGATTAATAACATTAATTGAAACCGAAAATAAAGTTTAAGTTCTAATTTCGTCAACAAAACAATAATACTTTTGATCTACCATCAGTTAACTTTACAACTATTTTTTTCTTGACAAATACTCAGATGACAAAAATAACATATAGATCTATAATTTTATCGATACGATTATTTAATTATGTAGTATGAAAATCAATACTCTGCTATAAATAATGGGTATCAAATTATGATTTCTAAAACTAAAACAAAGCGCAATATATTAGGTTATATTAATTGTGAAGCAATGATTAGATTGGTTAAGATTATATATCAGGACAGCTAGACAGGTAATTAATTAGTGAAAGCTAGTTTCCAAAAAAATAATCATAATCGTCATTCGTCATATACATGTTTTATATTCAGTTTTTGTGAAGCGAATAATAGGATAACCATAACCTACCAAGGAAAACATTATTATAATATAATCAAATAATAATACGTATAGGTTACAATAATTAAAATGTATGCAAAAATTAACAAGAGAGCATTAATTCACTACTCTATATAAACAAACCTTTTCTTCATCTCCACAATCACACAACATAATAACTAAACCAAGAAACACATTTTTTCTTGATAGAAACATATTAAATGGCGAAAGATGTTGAAGGAGCAGAGGGATTCGCGACTAGGGACTATGAAGATCCGCCACCTACTCCGTTTTTCGACGCGGAGGAGCTCACAAAGTGGTCCTTATACAGAGCCGTCATCGCCGAGTTCGTAGCCACTCTCCTCTTCTTATACGTCACTGTTTTGACTGTAATCGGCTACAAAATTTCATCCGACACTAAGGCCGGAGGAGACGACTGTGGAGGTGTCGGAATCCTCGGTATCTCATGGGCTTTTGGCGGCATGATCTTCATCCTTGTCTACTGCACCGCCGGTATTTCAGGTAATACCATAACGAACCGGTCCGGTTCATATCTTTAAAAACTGTGAATTAAACTACAAAGGTACCCTTAGACGACTTCTTGTTTATTTAATATTGACCCTTAAAACTATATGAAGGTGGTCACATCAACCCTGCGGTGACGTTCGGCTTGTTCTTGGCACGCAAGGTGTCGCTGGTTAGAGCAGTACTATACATGGTAGCTCAGTGTTTGGGTGCGATTTGTGGAGTTGGGTTCGTCAAAGCCTTCCAAAGCGCTTACTACGTCCGTTACGGTGGAGGAGCAAACTCTCTAGCTGACGGATACAGCACAGGGACCGGACTCGCGGCAGAGATCATCGGAACATTCGTTCTTGTCTACACAGTCTTCTCCGCTACTGATCCCAAAAGAAACGCCAGAGACTCCCACGTTCCCGTTAGTATTTAATATCAAATAAACTTCAGTTAAAAGATGGTTAATTATAGTTTGATACTAATTAATAATATGAATTATGAAATGAAAAGGTGTTGGCGCCACTTCCCATTGGGTTTGCGGTGTTCATGGTTCACTTGGCCACTATTCCCATCACTGGAACCGGTATTAACCCGGCCAGGAGTTTTGGAGCCGCAGTTATCTTCAACGAGTCTAAGCCATGGGATGACCACGTATGTGTTTCTATCTCTCTTAATAAAAACTATTAAACTAACTAATCATACTATAATTATATTTTTCTCAATTTGGAATATTTTTGCTCTATTTTACAGTGGATTTTCTGGGTGGGACCATTCATCGGAGCTGCCATTGCTGCATTTTATCACCAATTCGTCCTAAGGGCCTCAGGTTCCAAGTCCCTCGGGTCCTTCAGAAGTGCGGCCAACGTTTGAATTTAGCCACACAAAGATAACAATTACAAAAAATGGTTGTTATTATGTATGTACAAAATTGGCTTTACAACTATGCTCTGTTTTTTTTCTTCTTGTCTTTCCTAATTTCTGGCATCTTTGTGGGTATGTGAATGTTTGTGCACTCGGGGAAAACAATCAATGAAATCAAATTGTTTTCGCCTATTTTATTTTCTTTACTATCAGCAATATTTTCAATGATATAATCTCAAAAGGACAATTGTTTAAAACTTCGACTAGTAAGTTTCATCTTATTTAGGGTAGCCTCCATGACGAGGATTACCACATAACAACAAACTGTAGTCGGACAACGCTAGTGTCACGTGCCATGAAAGTGAACACTTTTGTGATTGACATTCCAGTCAATATTACTGTAAGAAAATATTGTAATGGTTCAAACAATGTCACTTTTCTTATAAATTTAGAGCTCCTTTTATAAGATAACAAAATCAAATAGTATAAGATGATCACACTGTCCTTGGAAACCTTTAAACATATAAATCAAAGATGCTAACGTTCTTTAAACCAGTATCAATTATCCAAAATTTCGAAATGTAGCTCAAGACCAAAATCAGGGTTTAGATAAATAGAGACAAAATGGGGATATTTTGAAAAATCCATTGCAGTCTCTCTGCAACTGCAAGAAAATATACTGTGCGTCCTCTTGTGAAGCACCAATCTTGAATTATGGTTTTTTGGTTAGTATTTGTTGGATATAAACCGTAAATCCAAAAGAGCCTTTTCTTCTAATTACATCCCAAAAATCTCTTCTTCTCCTTCGTCTCCAACAAAATTAATCATCTCAAACCCTGGAAGTGTCTCAGCCTCTTCCACCCATCAATATAGTCAGATTCGGTTCAAATCTCGAATCTTTTCTTAAAGAAGGAAAGTCCAGGAGAGGTATTAACAGGGCTTCCTTTCAAAACCAAGACCTGAAACAATATCATTTTCAAATCAGTGATTGAATTAACTGGAACCACCGACCTTGCTGGTCAGTGAAGGTTTGCTTGTGGTTGGATTTGTTTCTGCACTGCTGGATTGGGTGTCTGGTCGTGTCCAGATCTTTATATGGCCTTCTCTGCAAGCAGTCACAACAGATTCTTGAGTGAAGATCAAGCCCGAGAGGGGTTCAGTGTGGACACGGTGAGCCACAACTGGTGAAAGCTTAGGAACGTCACGCATGCATGGTGCTGGCTGAAGAGTACCCATTGGAACGATGTTGTCCCAGTGAGCGGACTGACTACCCGTGCTGTAAGTGGGTGATCCTCCTGGAGGTCTCCGAAGTGGAACTACAATCTCATCCATTTCTAAGTCCCATAGCAGTAACTGCGTGTCCTGTTCAGAGAAAAGGTGAGCCAAGAACAGTTAGATGGTCAGAGGAGAAGAAACAGAAGATCAAAGTATAAGCAATTTACACAACTTTCACAGCGCATGCCAAGATAATTGGAAAGCAAACTTTCTAACAAATTTCCACCACGCATATTAACGGTTCTATGCCCATAATGCATAATATGAACAATGCTATAAATTCCCATTAAAACATTAAAACATTACATCTCATATCCCCTATTCTTTATAGCTCCTAAAATATAATCATTCCACAATCTTATAAAATACACATGAGTCAGAGCAGCAGGAAAGGTATTAACGCTGTTCAATCAATAGAGTTAGGTCAAGTCAAATTCTCAACGTTGAAGCAAACTATGTTTCGTTTGGCATCCCATAAAAGAATGGAGAACCCGGAAGAATGGATGTAGCATAACTGAATACCTGACCAACGGAACCAAACCGATACATGACATTCTCGCCAGACCCGTCTGAATTTGGTGACGACCAATACGAATCAAACGCCACTCCACTTACCTGTGAGAAAGCGTTTCACATTAGTCAAATAATGTTTTTGTTGCATACAAAATTCACTATACTCTAATTTATAAAACTTACCCACGAATTGTGTCCCTCACCCCACGCCACAATCTTTCGATCTTCCATACTCCACACTTGAACCAAGTCATCCTCACCTCCAGTCAAAAGGTACTTTCCATCCATACTGTCAGGCCAATGACGATGTTAGTAAAGACTGTCACCAAAATCAACACAGAAAATTATTATCCTTAAAGTGCAGCAGAGGAGATCATTTGTCAAATGATTTAGATCCAGTCACCTCCAAGCACAACACAACAAAGCACCATAATAGCTTTTTCCACCACACACTAGCTTTTGGGTTGAGAAATCAAAAATTCGAAAATAACCTGTACATGGTCAAAAAGGAAAACAAATGCTCAACCGAAAGAGACATATTGAGAATAAACTGGAGCCAGCGGTATAACCAAAAAAGCCCATCGTACCATCTCTTCCAACAGTGGCCAAGTATGCTCCATCATTTGAAAATGCAATGCAGTTAACTGAACCTTGACCGATATGCCATCTCGCTACTGGATTACTCTGCACGAATACTTGTAGGAGTGAACAATGGTACATGATTACAAACGTAACGACAAAAAAAAAAGAGCATTCTCATCCTGCAAGATTTACTCCTAATCCCCGAAACCAACATCAAATGGAAACAATACCAAAATCCAGGTACCTTGCTATATTTTGCTTTATCAACTGAAAACTGTGTAGGATCTCTTATAGCAGAAAATGAAGATTCAGTTGCACCTTCTTTATTCTGCAAGTATAATAATGACTCTGGCAGAATTAGACAAAATTAGGTAAATGAAAAGTCAAATGCTACAGATTGTTTCCGATATACGAGCCTACCTTCTCATACACGTACAAATTCCCATCAGCATGAGCAACAACAAAGGAACCATCCCCTCCAGGCACCCAAGCCATACTAGTACAGCGGCTGTTAAAAGCAACAAACTTTATCTTACTATTGGAGTGGACATGACACAAATAAATATATATTTGTTCTTTCGGAAAGGAATTTCAGCCAGAATTTTGTTAGTTTAGTTTCATCCCAGAAAAAGCATTGTCCTATGAGAGGACATGTTACTCTAAATAGTTCAATACAAATCTTCCGACCCACCATATGATTAACCTAGAGTAACCTAGAGCATAAATGCAGTAAAGTGACAAAGACGAGTGATAACTATTAAGTTTGTTGCATTTCACTCATTTGGCACAAGTGCAACAAAAGGAAACAAGAGAGAATACTGACAATCGATACACCAAAAAATGTGAACCAACGATATTGACTATTTAGTTTCAAACAATCTTAACCAATAAAGCATCGAGAAGGAGAATCACAAAAAAAAGTTAACAGAGAAAACTCTTGCCTGTTATTTACAGAACCATCTTTGTTATAATGCTGAGCACTAACAAGCTTCTTACCGACATCCTGTAATTGCTGTCTTAGTGATACGGTGTAGACTACAATAATGCACCAAAACAATGAATAACAAGACAATTTTCCATCCAGACCAGAAGTAACAAACTTGAGTTCAAAGAACTACATTACCATCCCCTGAATTCAGCCCAATAATTAGATCATGTCCATCCTTAGCATCTGGATTAAACGCATGGCACATAGGGTTCGAATTGCTGATATGTATAGACTTCACTGGATCCTACATCAAATACTTTTCCTCTTAACTGTGACCCAAAACCCAGCACAAAAAAAAATCAAACCTTTAGAAAATCAAACAAGTAGGAGTAAAAAATACCTTGTCTTGCGAGTTCAAGTCGCATATAAAAACAGCATCACCCACATTGAAGACCAAGTAACTTCCTTTCCCACCGAAACTTGTATTAGTCGCCGAGGTACTAGAACTAGAAGCATTGAACGTGGCACCAATTCTTGAACTTGCACCCACATTTTTGCTCCCTCCGTTGCCTCCAACAAAACTAAGCGCACGGTTACCATTCCCACCACCCAACAACCTTGCTGTTGCTGACCGGAAACCGCTACTGGCACTGAAGCCCGACGAGGTGCCACCAGTTGGTGTCGATGGAGCAGGTTTGTCCTTAAGGTGAGCTAAAGTAACCTGAAAAAAACGAAAAAGTTCCAAAATTTCATCGTTAGAAACCACTTCCTACACAAAACTGGAAAATCCAAGTTGTAATCTAACAGTGAGCAATGCTAACGAAACCACACAATGACCTAAGCATCCGGATTCAAATCTCCACTAAGTAAAACTTTAATCAGACATAATAAAGCTCCCAACTTTTTATCACATAAGCAATCAGAATCGATTAAAAATACTTTCAAAACCAATCCAAAAGCATTAAACCTGAGTGACAGTTTTGCCATGAGTGTAATGAAGGAGCCCAGAAGGATGCGTCTTTTCGTAGTGGAGCTTATACTTGCCTTCAGGCGTCTTGAAATACGTCTTGATTCCGGGAGACTGAGGGTTCGCCGCCGAGGCTGAAGCTGAAACTGAAGAAGAAGAAGGCGCAGAGATCATTCCATTGGAAGAATTGTTCATCATATTTGCTCACTCAACTCTTGTTTTAACGCGACAGTAGCAGCATCTGATCACATCCCTTAGGGTTTTATCTTGTTCGATTTGCTCTTTAAACTGTGGTCGGAAACATCCTTGGTCGGAAGTTTTATAATTTGGATCAAAAAGGATGAATCCAAATGTGGTGGTCTCACTCTCCGCTTCTAATTTCTTTATATTCCGATTCGTCACTTTCTTAATTATCATATGTTGACCATCGTGGAATATAAGTAAAAAGTCATCTCGATCGACGGTGGAGATCTCGTGGATAGTTCAGCGGCTAGAGATGCTTTAGATCTATGAGATTCCCGAATCTATGGAGATAAGTAAGAATCTAGACCATTGTTTACGTAAATGTATTTATCTTCTCTTTTACGTAATTACTATTGATCATGTTGAGGCCCATTAATGAATCCAAAATTTAGGCCCATTATCAAACAACCGCAAAAGACTCCTTCTTCAGCTGCTTCTCCGACCAGCCGTGAAAGGAATGAAATAGTAAATGTTTTTAAGATATAGTTTGAAAATTGCGACACATAATTTAGCGAAACACACGACACATTTTTCAAACTAATAAATGAGTTTAGTCGGCAAAAGAACATTTGAACGGGTTTTACCGGTAGCCGGTGAAGATGGTCAGAGAGAGAGAGCTCGGTCTAAAACTCCCAGCACCGTACTCAACCGCTTATAATTGTATGTTTTTGCTTATTGAACCGATACTCTTTCTTCATCACCTAAAAAGCCATCATTTTTAATACACATTCTCTCTCCAAAACCTTTTCTCTAAAAAGCAGCGTCATCTCTACGAATTCATTCCTCTCTTTGCTTCCTCCGATCGCTCCCTTTCTCCATCGCCTCCACGCTCTGTGGTATGTTTTTCTCCCTTCTCCGATCCTTTCTTTGAGCTGACGTTTCGTTTATGTGTGTGTATATATAATATGCGTTTAAACATGTTGGAATCTTTATCAATATTTGTTATTGATCATCTCTTTTGCTTTCTTCTTCGGACTGTGTGATGATTATTTGCTTCACTCGGTATACTCCGGTTATGTTCCGGTCCATCGGTGACTTTTTCTTTATCTGACTTTTCCTGCAATCTTTGGTTGTGATCGTGATCATGTCCTTGGGATGTTTTCAATGTCCTTTCTCGTGCAAATTTGTTTCCTTTCGCAAAGTTGTGTGCTTTAAGATTCAGATGGTGAGAAGAAGAGACCAAATCAATGATTAGTTTCTACGTGTCCGGAAAGGAGTTTTCTTTCAGCTTTCTGTGTGTGTGTGTGTTTGGTCATGTTTTTGGTATTCAGGCTGCTTCAGTGACTGGGTAAGGTAGCTAGTTTGGGATATAGTCTTGAGTAGAGTCTCAATATTAGCATGAAACTAGGCTTAGCTGGTTTGTATCCTGCAGGTTTAGGGGACAATGATGGTTTCCTCAATCTATCATACCTTTCTCGACAACACAACGAACACTCGGGTAGTTGAGAAACTGGGGAAAACCCTTATTGGTGATTTTTGAACTAGTACACGGCTATAGATTCAGGTCAGAATATATCTTCCTCCTTGATGAATTCGAAAATATCTTAGAAATTTTGAATCTCTTCAAACCTGCAATATCTTAACACCTTTTTCAGCAGATGTTAGTTTCTTATGCTAGCATTTGTAAAACATAGGATCGGTGGCTGCCATTGTCCTGCCATTTTTCTTGATGTTATCTGATTGGCAGATTTGGTGTTGCAGACCTTCTTGATTGCTTGAGAAAGCAAAGTGAACTTGAACTCAGATAAGTGAGCCAAAATTTATTAGCGTGATTTAGTTATACTCCCAATGTTTTGTGGACAATAATTAAGTTTATGGTAGTAGAGGGCCTCTACTAGAGGCTTTATTAAGTCCATCAGTTCTGTTCTGATCCTACTGAGTTGCATCTTTATGGGAGTAAGCAATTAACCACAACTTTTCCACCGTCCGTCACATGCATATCTGAATGTGTAAATCAGTTGAGGATGCTTGAACTTTGATATAACGTAGCCATGGGAATAGAACTTCAATCTTTTTTACGGGAGGACAACCGTCCTATGAAGCGAATTTCTTAAAAGCATCCTTTCACACAACCTACTTTTTTTACAAGCTCTTGGAATCACAAGTCGCGAGATCAGGATCCTATCAAGGTGTGCTGGGCCTGCTGGCAGGTTTAACTCAATAAGAGCTCCAAAATAGTAAAATGAGGTGGTAAGCCTTTGCTGGCTAGCACTTTGTGGACTAAGCCCGTTCACCTAAGAGAGCTGTAATGTAATGCTGATCCTGAAGAGAAGGAATTACGTTTGGTGTTCTAATTTTTTTGTAACTCCGTCGTGGGTAGTGTGTGGAAATGGTGAATCTATTTCTCAGTCAATCAGGGCGGCTTTTTCACTGGTGTAGGTTAGTGTATTCTTGGTTGGGAGTTTAAAACCTATTCCACATACCCATCTAGGAGTATTTACCTGCAGGAGAATTTTGATTTAGAAAATTAAGTTCATGTCCGGCTATTGAATCATCCCTGTAAATTTCTTGTTTATGCGAACAGTGGTTGTAAGTTTAGTGAAAGATATTTGCAAGGCCTTATACATACTTCAGAGCTGTCATAATTATCTTTAGTGAGACCAAACACTACTTGAGTGACTTTTGTTTAAAGGAGAGGTCATTATTGGTGGATATAACGAAGACGTACTGTGTATATGTTGATATAAGCTGAAATAATACCTATTCTGGATTGTCTTGCTTAGATGCTCTTTAATGTGTGTACATTATATGATTATTTTCCATCATGTATTCTTCCATTCTGTTCCATGCCCTAACTGGTTTTCTGTAAATTTATGAAGTTTCTGAAACTGTGTAAATGTGTTGTTTAAATGAAATTCTTGTGCTAGTGTACTTAAGTATACTCTTAAATTTTAGAGTGATGCTTTATATGCAGAGAATTTTTTTTGCTTGTTTTCTCTTTTGGCTAAACAGAGACAAAATGTAGATTTCTGTTTTATTGACAAATCTTTATCTGTAAGATATCCTTATGAACTAATAGATCTGAAGGCATCATGAACTTTACTGGAGCACAGAGTCCAACTCCTCGAAAACTTGTTTGTTTATGATATCATGAGCTTTGAGGTATAGTAAGGTAGGTACGGGTAACGGGCTAATTGATACTAGAACTTAAAACTATAGACTGTTATCTTAAAAACGGCTTCTCATTCTTCTAATATTCTCCAAATTGCCTGCTTTATATCTTCCACAGAGATTTACTTAAGTTATTTGAGAATATCTCTATCAATATTCCAATGTGCGCTTTTCATTTCTACCTCAAGTTGAGGTCCTTCCTAAAACTGTGTAGTCTTCTCTCTGCATATTCAATCTCGTTTCTTACAACTTGAGTATGGTCATATGTGCGGGGTTGGAGAAACACTTTGTTTTTCAAACTCGGCAATAGGACGGTTCTTCGGTAATCAAAATTTAGTTTTTTGGTCTTGAAATGTGTATGTAAGACTGAAAAGAAAAGAGTGACACATTTTCAGCCATCATTTGGCACTTCTTGGGTTCACGTTAAAAAATACCATCCACGAAAGAAAACCGAGTTTGCTTGGTACCTAAAAAATATATTTCCGGATGAATTTTGAGTGTGAGAGAACTTTATGTGCAGGGTTAGCTGGACCTCAAGGTTGAAGCTTTGTGTAATCATGGGGCACAGACATTTTCATGGTTCATCTCAATTTTTCGATGATGAACATGATCCAGGCTGGAACCATATACATCCAGAGCATCCATATACGAGTCAAGGTAATTGGTCCCCCATTCCTATATAACTATAATCTCTTTCCGATTGATTTAAATGAATCTTTCAACCTCGTTCTCGACTTATAGAGATTGATATTCAGCCTTTGTAAGAGCTATCGGGCTGATGATGCTTGCTTAAATTTTAGGTTAAGAAGTTCCATTTGGCTCTCCCTCATGAGTAGATTGGGTTTCACTAGGAAAAATTTGAATCTTGAGTCTTGATAATTGGATGCCCTCAGGTAGTGAGAACTAGGAGGCAACATTTATAACAATCACTTCTATCCTCTACGTTTTCATGTGCAATATTTGTCTGGAATTTTATTAATATTATTATACGCCTCACATTTTCTCAGCAAGGTCTGGGACCGATGAGAACAGATCGCATGTTTATCCAGCAGAAACCATGTTTAATGAAGGAATGTCAGTTTCTAGGCATTGGAACTCTTCTACAGGACCAAATACCTATACTGCTTCAGGTCATGGTGTGGAGAGGCCACAGTACAATCCAGGGACTTCGGCCCCATCACATGTTCCTTTCGTGAGTTCAGCAGTTGCAACTTTCTCCGCTCCACATGAAAATTATGTGACAACATCTGCATCTTCTTCGAATTGCAACAGTCAGAGACGGTCAAATGATAGCTATGTTGATCTACCTATGGAAAACGTGAGAGGAGCACAGAAGCGTAAAGCCCCATACGGTTCGTCTATCTATGAAATGGGTAGTTCAAGCCATTACCACGGTGACAGAACTTCCTCAGATATCCCTTTCGCCTCGGAATTGCACATGGGAAAATCAATAACTCATGATCATGATCCTCATTACATGCCGTGGCTCATGAACCCAACTTACAGAAGTAATAATTTCTCGATCAGGGGAGAGAGTTCTTCAAGGAATGTCCGGAGTCGTCCTACACTTGATTTAGAGACCAGCCTAGATAGAAATAATTTGTCAAGAAGCTCGGGGCTTGATTCTCATTCTACACACCATAATGTTGAACATCCTGGCTCAGGTCAATTTCCTGTTCAGGGATCTTCCAGAAATAAGGACTGGAACTGTCCTAGACTCTCCCCAGTTCCTGGAGGTATGCAAATTTCACTTGGTCCCTCTTGTGATTCAATTTTTGCTGTGTATATTCTTTAACCACTTTAATTTTCACCATGCAGATATAAATGGCTTTAGTCCAGAGACAAATAGTTTTCTTCCTCCGAGAAGTTTTGTTAACAGCACATCTGCTGATACCTCTGGTTATCACCAGGGACTAAACAGAAACTCTACAGTTTCCGACGTTTATCCTGGAACGTCAACAGAATCTGCAAGCAGCTCTCGGTTCTCTCATAGATCAACACCCACCTATAGATCTTCCTCAAACGGGTTGCGATTGGGACATGTAGCATCTTCTTCTGCAGACAGGTCTCATTTGGTCAATGAGACATATCCTTCTAGGCATCTGAGGCCACCACCACACATTTCATGGCGTAGCAGTGATCGCCCAGGGAGACGCAGGAGTTCCTATGAGAGGTTTCAGCCTCCTTTCGATGAAGTTGCTCTCCATGAACGGTTTTCATCTCAGGTGTAGTTTTTTTTCTACCGAACTTACCAATAGAAACTTACACTTTGAAGCTTAAGCCAATGTGATATATAGTGCGTACCTAGCATTAAACTCTGATGGACCAGCTGTGCAGGATTTTTGCCTATATAATAAACTTTCATATTTTTTTTTTCTGCGGCAGACTGAACTGTTTTTTATTAACTTTTGTGTGTGGATGTATATAAAAAAACAGGGATTTATGGTTGTAGATCACCAACAACACTACGGATCCAGAAATATGCTTGATCACCACAGAGACATGAGGCTCGACATCGATGACATGACCTACGAGGTTAATATTACAA
The DNA here is from genome assembly GCA_000411075.1 of Sisymbrium irio. Lineage (NCBI taxonomy): Eukaryota > Viridiplantae > Streptophyta > Magnoliopsida > Brassicales > Brassicaceae > Sisymbrium > Sisymbrium irio. The sequence goes on from KE155305.1 coordinate 85,740, forward strand.
AACATTTTTTGTCTTTCAAAGCCTCACATAGCCAAAATTCTTGTAGCTGATATATATCTGAATGATTGACACACTTCAGGACCTTCTTGCGCTCGGGGAAAGGATTGGAAGTGTCAACACTGGTCTATCCAACAACGCAATCTCCACTTGCTTGTTAGAGACGAGATTTTACCCATTATATCAAACGGATGAACAAAGAAGATGCGCTATCTGTCTGGTAAGATTACTTCTTCTAAATCATTTTTATGTGCAAGTAAAGGTATATAAACTTAGAGATAAGGCTGATGATGATGTTTTTAATGGTAACAATTAGGAGGAGTACAAGGAAAGAGAAGAGCTAGGGGAACTTAAAGGGTGTGGTCATGATTACCATGGTGGGTGCATCAAGAAATGGCTGTCTATGAAGAACTCTTGCCCTATTTGCAAATCCCCTGCTTTACCTGATGCTTCTTCTAAGAACCCATAATCAATTATAATTAGTATTTTAGTTAACCCCCTTGCTTCAAGGTCATATTTTCTGTGTGACTGTGCATGTTATATATACAATATTCATTGTCGTTTTTTGTTCAAAGAAAAATCAAACATAAGTTGTCATAGTGATAGTTGTAAATTAGAAGGAAATCCAGGATTTTTCTGTCTTGCAAGGGTTCTTAAAATATGCTATACTTTGCATCTCACAAGACTTATTTTTTTTTTTTTTATAGTCTTTGGATATTGCATAGGTATTAATAAAGAGCATCTCTAATCCAGACCCTCATTTTAAAAGTGCAATATCTTTAAAATAAGGATTTGAGGATCCACTACTCCAATGCTAAAACTTCAAATCTATCTTTAAAATGTTCTGAATTTTGTATTATAGTCCTTAAGATTAATAATAATGATAAAATATTCATAAATATAAATAAACATACATTACATAAAATATTACATA
>KE155308.1:5368-16913 GCA_000411075.1 Sisymbrium irio
TTTCAAGATTATATGTATTATAATAAAAGGTGAAATCTTATGTGATAATTTAACTAGCTGAGACCTCTTATACAATTCTCATTATTCAGATAAGTATTTTTATTAATTATATTTTATATTAATAAAGTTTGATAAAATAAATAATCTCCATGAAAATAGGAACATGTGATTTGATTTTTGTTTGGAGAATTGTTTGAGATAAAATTAATGAATGTGAAAATATTTAATGTCATGATAGTGAGAAAAATGATGTTTATCAAATATATTCATTTGTCTTAATTAATAATTTAATTAAGAGAATGCTCATGAAATATCTCAATTTAATATTATTTGATATATATTTTATTACCACTATATTTATGAGAGTCTCAAATTTAAGTGCGTGGCTGAAAAAAATCCACAAATTCTTTTGAATAACATAAATATATGAATAATCACTAGGATGTGATATTACCAAAATTTTATTATGATTTGAATGATCACTAGAATGTGTCATTATCAAAAGCTCATTATGTTTCTTTGAATCTAAAGATTACAAGATTTGAAATCTGTCAAATAAATCTTATCTATGTTGAAAATAATATTCAAAGTTAGAATTATGTGGAAAGAAATCAGTGATACATATATTAAGAGGATGCATACTTTATATTTCACACAAATCATGTTGTCTTGTAGACACATGACCATAACAAAAGCTATTCAAAGTACTATGTAATTATACATTGTCTCACTGAAACTGAGCAAAATAATGAGCTGATGAAAAATCATAAATCATGTTTTGATGGTTATGCTCTAATCTCTAAAACAAATGTGACATCATATACTAAGAAAGAAAATGACCACATCATGGGTTGATGAATGAAAGATATAAAAGTGGTTTTGAGATGTGAATGTGAATATGTATATAATCAATGTCAAGTTTGAGACTAATGAGTTTCTTGAGAACTCAGATTCTTACCACAAGTGAGAAATAAAGATGGTAATAAACAAAATATATTTTTATCATGATAGAAAATTGTGTAAGTACAATCCAATGTAAAATTTTTTTTTTATTGAATACCCAAGAAGAACATATATATGAATGCTCCAGCATAACACTTTTCTATGAGAATGCAATTGCAATAATTCATGCATTTCTTTTTATAAGTCTCAAAAGTTAGAAGAAAGTAAGATATAATATATGACCCAAAAAATTTTGGACAACCAGAAGTTTACATAATAAATCATTGTTGGCATGAACTCGTTAGACCATTACGGTTCAATAAAAAATGCAAAAAATAATTAAATATTATTCAAGAAAATAAGATTCTTATTTGAAGCATACTCGCAAGATAAGATGATAATCTGGTTTTCACCAACCAATATAGATTTGGAATCTATTAATAGCTATAAGGAGATGTTGGTGGACTGATCACCCACCATGCATCTTCATAATTCTGGTGAATTCGTGAGATTTTTTCTATAAATGTTGAACATCTAAAGAATTTGTTCACACACAAAATGCAGCAGAATTTATTTGCATCAAGCCAATGAATAATCAACAGTTTTTCCCCGTGATTGGTTTTGGGTCAGAAACTAAATATTTCTCATCTTAGAATTTTGGATGTATAATATATATTTCAGTTGCTTCACCACAGAGCTTTAAGATTAATCATTAAGGATGATGAGAATATATGTTGGATATGAATCTCCATTGATACTTAAGAACTAAAAGTCATCCGTGAAGGTTTTAAGTAATGCGTAGACTGAAATTTGAATGAGTCAGTCTTTCCAACATTAAGGGGAAAAAAAATAAACAGCTGAAAAAGAAAATAAGTTGAAATTAATTATCATTGATCCTCGGACTCAAAAATATAAATTAGAAGTCTAAAAGATAATTCATTTTATAAAGTTAAGTAAACCAATTGCCAGAATTATTTACTGACCCAAAGAGTGACAAAGTCACATATATCAGCTGTAAATGCTCCAGTAAAATTGATGTTCCAGAAAGACAATATCAATCTGCTAAATGAGTATTGGTTCCAAATTCTCGAAAAAAGGAGCAGAAATTAAAAATGGTCAAACCGAGATAATAAATATTTTTGAATGATCTCCATGAAGAGACATTAAACATGATAAAGAAAGAAACTCAGGCCTGAGACGAGAAAGAAATCTCAATAAGTTATGTCATGTGTGGAATAAAAGAGAACCATAAAAGTAAATCGACGTCGATAAGTAAATTTGCATGCAATGTAGCAGTTGATATGATGAATGAGAAAGAGGATCATGAAAGAAAGTCTATTCGAAAAGTGTACAAAAAGAAATGATTGGCTAATTTGAAAAGAGGCAATAGACACAACAAAATGAAAATCTCTACGAAAGAGAAAAGTATGTGGATCAGTAGTCCATACTACTAAAGGTGATAAACTAGTGGGATATGAATAAGTTTTGGTGATAAAATAATATAAATTTAAGATTGATTATAAAGAGGCATAGTCTCATGTGGTGGATGCAACAACTTTTAAGTTCTTTAATAGTCTGGTAATATTAAAAGAACTTGACTTATACAACCCACTGAATAATGACAATTTTATAAAACTTTGTTATAGATATCCCAGAAGGATACAATCCAAAAATATTGATGATATTAAAATTATGTTTCCGAGAACTCAAAGTATTTAATTCGATTAAGAAAAATTAGTTTTATGGATTATAATATAAATAAAAAGATGAATATAATAGGATGAGTAAATATACCAATGTGTATTTATCAAATATAATAAGATGAGTAAATATACCAATGTGTATTTATCAAATGATTATGGATCATTAGAATCTTAATAATCATGGAAACTCTTGCAGAGTTATCACAAATAGTTTGATGAAAATAATATGTGATCTTATATTTGAACATATTTGTCAAAGCTCTTGAAAGTGTTATCGAGTGACATAGTTTGAAATATATTGTTATCTCACAATATATTTTGCAGAATTTTACATAAAGAAGGCTCACATATGTTTGGTCTTGAAGTACCATATTTTGAGCAAGTTATTGATCTTTTCATAATTGAAAAATGTGATCTTGTATAATAAGAAAAAAAAAGTCATAATAGTTCATTTTATAAGATGAGCATGAATAACTCATATGTACTAGAATGTACAATAAAATGTTAGAAAAAGATATATAAAGAGATTTGGTATGAAGTCCAAATAGACCAAGAAATTATCCCTTCGGTCAAAAAGATAATATGGATCAGAAGTTTTAATGATCCTAGATATTATATGGAAATTAAATGAATATTCACGAAGGTTATCTTCAAATTTTCAAAAGATGATATATATGACTGGAATGCATATCCCGAAGATGATGCTTCCAAGGGAGAAATATAATGATATGCGTGGCTGTACTCTTTTTCCTTTTCATGGTTTTCATCCAAATCGGTTTTTCCTTGAAACGGTTTTAACGAGGCAATATTAAAATGACATAATACAAAGAATAAAAGTCCATCATTTCTCCAGAGTCTTTACTATAGATCAATACAATTCGAGAAAATGACCAAAAAGAATCATTAGAAAGATCAACACATACTATAGAAGAATGGTGATGTTCGTGTTCTACAGATTCATCCAAGTGAAGATTTGGGAGACATTCACCAATGCACTACCTACATGTACTTTCAAGAAGTTAGTTCACCGTATTGGATTGCGTCGTCTCAAAGATCTGGCCGTAGGTACTAATGAGGGGAAGTAATTGCGCGTTGTACTCTTTTTCCCTTAACCATGGTTTTTCCTATTGGGTTTTCCTGGTGAGGTTTTTAATGAGACAACATGTTATCCGCATTATTAGTTATTTTTATGGACATCTAAGGGGGAGTGTTATGTATAATGTAGATGCCCATATAAGGCCCATTAGGTTTGCTTGTTCTTCTCCTCTCTCCCCTTGTACTTCTATATAAATGAGTCTTCACTCACTACATAAGACACAAGTTCATCTTTTCTTCTCTTCTCATATTCTCTTCACAACACTTCCTTCTTTATCTCTACCGAAGTCTGTTTTTCTGCACACTTCTCTTTCAATGGGCTAAAGCATGTGGACTGTATATTAATAATGCATTTGTGTTGGAAACTTGGAAAAAAGAAGTTGTTTATGACGAAAATGTATGCCAATAAGTTTATTTTAGTGATATTTACATGATTTTAAGGGTATTTTGTGGGAATTAATTACATGTTGACACACACGATGCATACTTTGGATCTCTTTGAGCCCATTTTTCAGTCCAATTTGACCTTATCTGTTTATTGGATTCTTTTGTGAAAAATAAGAAATTAGTTTGGGTCTAGTTACATAAGAATATGTACTGAAATTCGTGCGGTCTTTTCATTTTTTTCCGATCTCTTTCACTTCTTTTATGCTGTACTTTTTCATCTCAACCGTTAATTATTCACTAAATGACTTTAGATATAATGGTTATGGTGGTTTGTGGTAGATATACGAAAGATACAATTTTATTAAGGCGTTATGTTTGAGAAAAAAATGGGGAAAATTCGCTTTGTTCGTGACAAATTTTTAAGGTATGTAGTTGCTTTTTCTTGTTTGGAATGGATTTTGTTGCTTGATTGTGTTTACAAAGATATTTTTTGCTTCAAGTTTGTTTAAATGCAGGTAATTTAATGGTCGACCAAGTAATTGGGTTAGAGGGTTTGAATAAAAGGATTGTGAAGGAGTTTTATGGAAAAAATGATGAACGACGCTTGGTTGGCTTGGGGATACAGACACCGTCAGCTCCTCAGATTCACAAGACATGGATCAAGTTCTCGGTCAAATATGGACAGTCAACCAAAGGTTCAGCCGAACGCATGACAGGGTTCTGGTGGATGATCAAATATGGACAGATACCCTCGAAGGACAATCCATCAGAAGCTTTCACAGACAAAAGAAAAAAGGTGCCGCCTAACGCATGGTTAGGCCATGGTGGATGACCAAATATGGACATACAACAAATGAACAATCAGTCACAGATACCTCTGAACAATCAGTCACATGTGGAGAACAATAGGTGGGGAACAATAGTTGTGGACGATGCAAAAGTAAATGCCACGAGGATTAGCTGCAAGAACCCCATATGAAAAGAGGATTCAATGTTCAGCTATGATCAGGTTTACTTATGTTCAAGATGTTTCATTCTTATCAAGGTAAATAGTTGTGCACGTGGATATGGTAAAATATGGACAATCATTGTCGCTGTTATCCACAAGATTTTAACCACGGAGCATGCATATACCTTAACAGTTTTACTAACTTTAACTATCGGCATATTATACAATAGCCCTAACACTATAAAAAAATTATATAAGTAACACTCAAATGGTCAGCTTTCAAATGGTATTTCACCTCTCTGATTTTAGACCTTCTCTTCTAACACCTTATGTCATCACCCCTTTCTTTCTCTCTTTCATTCTCATTTTCTTTCTCCCTTTCTTCCTCCTTAGACTCTACTTGGACTGCTGATTTGTGTTCAGCTTCTTCATGGTCAGTTTCTCTCAGATCAACCTCTTTTAGGTTATGATTTTTTTGGTCAGGTTTTTTGTGGACAAACACTACGTGGTCAATCATTGTCGCCATTTATCCACTGGTTTTAATCACGGGGCTTACATATACCTCAACAGTTCAATCAACTTTATTTATCGGCATATTATACAAATAGCTCCAACACTATACCTTCTCTCCTCACCCCCTATGTCATCACCCATTCATTTCTCCTTTTTTTCCCCTCAGACTCTTATCATGTTGCATACTTTGTCAACTCCATTATTATGATATCCTTTGTCGTCGGCTCGTGTATGGTCAACTTCTTTTTCTAGAACCTCTATTTGGACTATTGATTTATGTTCAGTTTTTTCGTGGTCAGTTTCTCTCGGATCAGCTTCTTTCAGGTTATACTCTTTTTGGTCAGGTTTTTTGTGGACAAACTCTATGTGGTCAGCCTCTGAGCAGTGTACCTCTTCATCGTCAGACTCTTCGTGATCAGCTTTCTCATGGTCAGTTTTCTCGTAGTCAGTCCCATCATTGTCAAACAGTTCATCTAATCTGATGTCAGGCGACATATGCGACGGCGAGGTAGGTTGTTGGGTTAAAATATGTGACCAATCATACTCCCCTTCATTGTTGCAAAACTATTTCCACATGTTTCAACATATTACATATTTACAATTTAGTAATTTTTTTTTAAAAAATACCTAATTTATATTTTACAAATTAGGGTTAATCAATCTATTACCCCTCCTTTGAAGAATTTTCACTTTCATCACGAGACTTCCATTCTCCAAGATTGCCAATTCGCAAAAAATACCTGAGTCTCTACCTATACCGAACATCAATCACCGGACCTGATGTTTTGAAGATAGAAGTGTTAGTATCCATTTCTAAACTTCATTTTATAATCAAATTTAGAACCCTAAAGAGTTAGAACCTGATGTTTCGAAGGTAGAAGTGTTAGTATCCATTTCTAAACTTCATTTTATAATCAAATTTAGAACCCTAAAGAGTTAGAATCAAGAAGAGTTAGAAAAGAGGAGAAAGACATCGACAAGATCCAAACCTATTAACGGTGGTATCTTGTCGGTAAAAACTCTAAGGTTTTAGTCACCACACCTACAATAGGCGATTTTGAGATTTCAATCGTCGTAAAAACTAAATCAACGTAAAATTAGAATTTTTATTTACTGGATAGAAAATAAAGAAAAAAGTTAGAAGGTAAAAGGTGTTGAAGTTGAGAATTAGTTTGGTTGAGGTCAAGACTTTTATGGACTTTATGTATATCTAATACAGCTCAATTGAAAAATGTGGCAATCGTAAATTCTCGGGCTTAAAATACCCCATAGTGTTAACTTCTCTAATTTTTATAACATACTGTATATTACATGTCATTATAGCATTGCACTTTGGAATTAAATGTTTGATGGTTAAATGATCGCTTGAAACTGTTTTCAGTCTCTAGCTAAAATTGTTATGATACCACTTGGATAAACTAAAATTATTTTCCAATTCACTTTATTTTTCCATTTTTATTGTGTTACTTTCTAATAAATTAGTAAAATTATCGACATCTGAAATATAAAAAATACCGAAAAGAAAACTATACATAATGTTTTGGATCCACTAGGGGAAATATATTGTTTTCATTTCCTGTAATATAATATCTAACCACGAACATGACTTTGTTTGTATGTTTCGTAGTCGAAAGGAAACATTGTATGAACACTTTTTATCATAAAACATTGTATGAACACTGCATACCCTACGTTCTCCCAATTTTTGTATTTTCAATAGGGAGTCAGCCATCTTTATACTAAAACTTCTCCTCAAACTCATAAATATCCCGACGGTGACATAAATGATTTAATCTAACTTATTATTATTGGGTGTCCCATTTATATAACCACTGGAAAAGTACATGTCAGATGAATTTAAACATCGTGATCACTAAAGTGCCTTGGTCCAGTGATAAGGATTAACCTTTCTACCTCAAGTTTGGGATTCTATCTTTAGAAAGTGTTATTTCTTCAGGCAGTGCCGTGCCTAGAAGTTTAGGGGCTTAAGGCAAACTAATATATATTATATCATGAAAATATTGTAATTTGGTAATTCTAAATTACAGACCTAAAAATAAAAAAGTTCTATAATAATTTAAATATATATTATGAATTTGAAAAGGTATATAAAAGGTTAAAAGATTTGTCCATCTTATCTACATAAAAATAATTAATTAACTATTCATATAATTTTTTTAAAAAACATTAATTATAATCAAGTAATAATCATAAAAAACTAATGATATTAGATGAAGTCTGTAAAAAAAAAATTACATAGCGTTAATGTTTTTTTTTTAATTTTTTCTATCAAATTTTGAAATAAACTATTTTTCTATTGATAACATAGCTAAACATTTTAACTTATTTTATCTTCCATTTATCATTTTTTCCTTTTATCAGTTCAAAACCTTCAAAATTATGAAAGAAAATCATGTAAACGTTATAACTTCTTATTAATTAGAGTTTCCATAAAAGAAAAACAACATTTAATAGGAAAGTAAATAACGACCATTTAATATATATATTTTACGTTTGATTCAAGCATTTAAGTAACCTTTAAAATAGTAGTACAAATAATTTTTTTTTTAAAATAAGGGCCTGTAACTATAAAGATTATTTAGGGGACTTGAGGCAAATACCTTTTTGATTAGACAGTAAGCACGGCTCTGTCTTCAGATTCATAGATATTAAACTTACCGAAAGTTCTAGAGTATTGCAGGTAAAATCATTTTTCATAGTTTTAAATGATGTGGAAAATCATATCCACCATATATATATATATGTATATTAATTGCATATAAAAACCAGAACCATTGGTGCTGGATTCATATGTTGCAAAGAGAGTTGTGTCATAGAAATATAATTGATGTTTGAAGAACTATTTATCATAATGCCCAAGTAGTTGAATTTAATCGATCATCATAAAATTAGATAAAAACATGTAATAGACGACAAACTGTATTAAATTCATGATGAGAATTGACATTTGTGACATACTTTGTATTGATTCTCATTTCTTAATCTTTTGTTATGAATTTATTACGGATACAAATCTTTTAAGAGTATTTTAAATAATTAATATTGATTTATAATAAGACTGTGTATTTATAAAGTGATAAGTGTTATATAAGTATCTAATCACTTTTTAAAGTTCTTAAAATCAGAAATTTTCTGTTTTTTTTTTAACAGCACATTCTAATATGTGTCGGCTTGTAGTGAAATAAACAGATAAAATAACTTCTTATATCTTTGAAACTCGTTCAAATAAACTGAGAAAACATGTCATTCCTTTGGAGATACCATCTTTAGTTATTCTTACAAAAATAATCTCTGTTCATTGTTGTGCGATCATACATGTCATAGCCTAATTAAATGAAATATTACTAATCATCTACATAAATACTGCATTATGTCATGTTCTAATAAAATTTGTTAAGCCCTGTTCGTTAGTTGATCGCCAGCGACAACGGTGGACGACCAGAAATTACACTTTCTGTTTCCCATTTTCAGTCGCTGCAGTTTTGAGAACACCAGCAGCGATTATCGATTATTCCAGTTTTTTTGGTTAATGATCGCTGAAAATTTTAGCGTTCAATTTATTGATCCGCTTATCGCAGCGACAACAAAAACATGTTAAAGTTATTGAATCCGTGGTCTGTTTGCCATGGCGAATATGTAATTTTGGATCGCTGGTCGCCAGCAATCAACTATGTCATCTGAGACTTTAGTATATTTGGTGTGCATAAAATGAAATGTTCAAAAGGAAAAACAATAGTCTTGCTAAAAACATTAGTTAAAACATAGTGATCAAGCATGTGGTTTGTAGGTTGAAAAAAATTTCATTTGAAAACGATCGTTGTCGGAGTTAAAACCACATCGAAAACTTCTGCAAAAGAAGACAAGCATGATCAATGGGGGAGTATTATTATTTACAAAGAGCATCTTTAGAACAGTGCTTAATGCCACATTGGACCCAAAGTGAGAGCCTTCTGGACTGAGGAGGAAATCAATTTTTTTTATGAGCAATGACAAGACTTCAAACGCAATATCTAATGCAATGGATGTCAGTTAATTTTGATTTCCTCTTAGAAGATAGCAAGGAAGTGTGGCAGCCGTTGACAACCACTTATGGAGGAACATCTATGGTTACACAAACTAAAGTTACTTTACTTATATCTAGATTGATAGATTTTTTAATTTCAATATGAAAGTTAGTTTATGAATTTCTACACAAAAGTAAGAGATACAGAGTTATTGTAGGAAAATAAGCTCTCAAAATCCAGTGGTCAAGGCCTGGTGTTTTGTTTGGCATCCAAACCAACACATTATCACCAACTGATTAGTAAGTTATAATTTTTTTTTATTTGTTTTAACAATTTTTCCTTCTCATTCTTTTAAATCGCCATGCATTTGATATAACAAAAACCTTTTTCGCTTTACTTGAATAAAATATCAAATTCATTCAGAGAAGACGAAAAAACTGCTGTATTGGGTGGGCATATGCACTAAGGACCTTCGCATCATGGATCAACAGAAAGTGTCATAAACCTAAGCATACAAGGCCCTATCATGTATTCGAGTTCCGATGGCATAATTTGATCGTAAGATCTATAATTTTTCTTACGTAGAAAATACAGTACCAGAGGATTAATATTTTAATGAGACTATAAAACAGCATAGGCAACACCAGGCTCTCTTCTCGATTACTAGGAAAATATGGGTGTTCACTATTAGAACCACACAAATCAAATGACGGGAAGCAAAGAGGATCAAGTTCCAAAGCTACTTCATAGTAGTGTCAAGCATGTCTTGTGGTCTAAACCATAGGTTTGGCATTAATCCTCCCAAACTATCGAACTTCAACTATAATATACATTTGTTACGGGTGATGTTTCTTTTTCAAACTGATAAGGTTACGATTACGAATGTTATTGCCTCAATAATTGATGTTCACTTACAAAAAATACAAACGAAAATGTTTTATTTTTCCGAATTGGGACCAAGAAACTGAATGTAAAACGAATCAAATCTTATGCCCACTAACCAATCATATCTTCTTCAAATACTATTGTCATTTATTACCTAACCAATCATCTGATTAAATTAAACACTTTTAATTGGTTTAGATTTTCTTTTCTTTTTTTTTGGTCAAGAGAGTATTTTTATAACCGATCAAGCAGAAGTTGATTACAAAAGCTGAAAACAAAGCTAAAATGGCTAAAAGAACCGCTGCTAGACTAATTAAGCGGGAAATAAAGACAAAGCTAATAAAGCACCATCAATCATAAACCACTTAAACACAAGGCAGATATGAGAGATTTTCCCATAAAATCTTTAAAATAATATCTTCCATCAACAAAATAAGAATAACTAATCGAAGCCAAAATAAACCGGACAATAGGGGAACTTCAAAAGCGTATTTCAAACAATCTGTGAGTAGCGTTAACTTTCAATATTTATTTAGTTGTCATTTTATATTTCAGTTCTATAAATTTCTAATTTTTGGGGGTTACTTAGTAAATTAATAAACTAATATAGTTATATTTTTAATTTTTATTTTGTCATCAAAGAAACAGACTCATATTAACTCTTTTGACCAAACTGGTAACTCTGTATCAATGTGAACGACATAAGACAGTTGTATTCTTGCACTCCGTGCTAGCTTATCCGCTCTTATATTCCGCATTCGTGGCACTTGAATGATTTCTAAGCTGTGGAAATGTTCCCGCAGGGTTTTTACATCTTATAAATAGCTTGTAAAGGCTGACCATTCTTCCGGTTCCGACACCATCTTCACCAGTTGAGAGCAATCTATTGCAAATGTAACGTTGTACTGTCTTAAATTCCTCATGCATTCCATTATTAGTGCTTCCATTTCTGCATGAAGTGAGGAAATACTAGGCCTAGTATTCCTCGTCTCCATCAGTCCCTTAAATCCTGGTAGAGTACTGTACCATCCTTGACCCGAGAAAGG
>KE155308.1:17051-38927 GCA_000411075.1 Sisymbrium irio
CCCTTAAATCCTGGTAGAGTACTGTACCATCCTTGACCCGAGAAAGGGTCGGATTCCTTCCAAGAGCCATCCACAAAACACCATCGCCCAGGAATGTCCGGTAATGTTGAGATTTCACCTGTGAACTATCTCGTGATTCTTTTGGAATCTGTGCCTCCCGCCATAATATTGCTTCCTTTTTCGCCCGCCATAAGTTATATTCTTAATTTCAATTGCTATTATGAATATTGAGCAAATTAACCCATATAATACTGTTATGCATTTCAAAATAAAATTATTAATACATCACATATTTAATCTAACTAGATATTTCAAAACATGCTATAACTATAAATTAATAGAAATTATATAGTATTATTATCTAGGGGGACTTGCTATTTTTGACCATTTATTTGGGCTTGTTTTATAGGGTATACCTTAAATTGAACATATGACAAAACTAACCACTAAGAGTAGTGAAATTACACTTGACTCTTTATGACCAAACAAAAAAAAGAAATCGGAAATGACATATATAACCTTTAGAAGTCTACAAACAAAATATTTAATATAAACATCTATCAAAGTCTACCAAGTAAACTTACAAAGAAGTTTACTCCTTAATGACATCTTAACTTTAAATTAAAAAAATTATAAAAAACAGTTAAATATAAAAATTGTAAAAAAAGATTCACATAAACAATATTCATCTACATAAAATAAATTTTCATAAAAACTAATCAGATTAAATCATCGAAGGTTAATTAGACTAGAAATGTTGATTTAGGGTTTCTTCATATAGACTTCTTTAGAGCAACCTCATTGGTTCAGAATACAATTATAAATATATAATTAAATTTTAATAGATTTTAAAATTTGAACTAATAATAAATGAGCATGTAGTACTTTGGGATTCTGATAAATTCTCAAAACTTCTCAAATGAGAAGTTATTGACTTTCTCTCTCTTATTTTAATTTCTTTTTTATTTATTTTTAATTATGAGATACTTACTCAGATACTCTAATGGACATGCTCTTAGATGTTTTCTGGGTAGATTTCAAAATAAAGTCTAAAATTCAAATTATTAAAAGCGGGAAAAAATTAAATAGGCGAGAAATGAAATTAAATAAGCGTTTCTGTCTCTGCACACAAATTCGTATGTCAGTTCTCCAGTGTCGTGTTTATCCTGAGATTTAGATTGAGACTACTTAACAAAACTTACACTTTTCGTTTTTGCAGAGTTCTGCTATCACCGGCGGAGGACGACGTAGCTCCAGTTACACTGAGTCAAAGATATCATTGCTGTAGCATCAGGTAAAGGTGGAGTCGGAAAAATTTTCACTGCTGGTACATCAGATCTAAGGTAGCTGGATCTGAATCATTTACAGGTTAGAAAATTGGATTGCAAATATTGAAGGTTATTTCACTGTCCGACATTGCCGCACACCATTGAGACTTGGCAGCAGATGTCGACATTGCCGGCTGTATTTTTTTTTTTCTCTATAAGCCATACTTTGTTTCTCTTTGAAGCCCCCTGTAACCTATAATTTTTTTTCCTAATCTCCTATATTAAGAGTAATGTTCTTTGACAGTCGTACAAATTAATTGTTATGTTGGAAACGAGTTAGTATTTTCATTTAAATTTGTCTTCTACCTTAAATCTGTGTAACATCAATAGCCACTAATATAATCATTTTTATCAAAGTTTTAAGTAAATTCTTAGAAAAATCAAGAGCTCAAAATGCACTAAACCTATCTTATTTTTAAGAAAATTATCAAAGTTCAACACTTTCAATATAAAAAAAGTAAGATTTTATATTATTAACAAAGAGGTCTATTTACCTAGTATGGAATAAAGTAGCAGGAGTAAGATAAAACTTAAGAAAACATTCATGAACAACATGTATTTGAACAACTCTCTCTAAAATATTTAAGTAAAAAAAGTAGACTTCACATTAAAATTCAACCGATAGACTTTAACAAACGTCTAATACATATGACATAACTATCTTATTTAACAAAAAAAGTTGGATTTCTCCATCTATATAATATATAATCATGTCAAAATCAGTCAGAGACAAGTAGATAACATATAGAACACATTAGATCAATAAAATCTTTAAAATTGTTTACCAATTTTCTTAAAATGCATTACCAAGATATACAAACTTCAATACGAAGTTAAACAAATAGACATACAGCGAAGTCAGATACGTATTACATAACTGTCTAGTTTAATAAAAATTTTGATTTCTCCATCTGTACAATATATAATCATGTCAAAATCAGTCAGAGACAAATAGATAACTTATAGAAAACACTGGATCAAGAAAATCTTTAAAATTGTTTATCAATTTGCTTAAAATGCATTAACAAGATACACAGACTTCCCCATGAAATCTGTCAAGTAGACATACAACGAAGTCTACGAGAATGGAAGGGGTCTATTTTTGCAGTTACAATTTAACAAAGGCAGACTTCAAACAAAGTCTACTACCATAATAGACTTCGTTCTGGGTCTTCCTTTGTTAAAATGTTGGTCAGTTTTGCAATTAAAACCAAGTTTGTTAAGTAGACTTAATCATGAAGTCTACTGGTAGACTTTGGATGCAGTCTGATATGGTTAGTTTTGCAATTGACCAAAACATTGACTACATAGTAAACTTCATATTCGAAAGTATACTTCAATAGGTATCAGGCTTCTAGGACAAGTCTACTGCCTCAAGTAGACTTCCTAGTGGTCAGTTTTGCAATTGACCAACTTTGACTTTTAACAGACTTCGTTATCCGTCTAATATGGTTAGTTTTGGGGTTGACGAAATATTTAGAGAAGACTTCATCTAGTAATTAATTTAATTAATTCTTTTGTCGATCAATGTTTTATTATTTTGGTCAACCCCAAAACTAACCATGTTAGACTTCAGACGAAGTCTACTCAAATCACGGTAGANAAGATTTCAGTCAATTGCAAAATTAACCACTAGTAGACTGCAAACGAAGTCTGCACATTGGACTTTATTCGCCAGTCTACTCTCTATTTTTTTTTCAAAAAGAATTTAATAAACTACAGTAGAAGTCTACGGCCCATAAATCGAGATAATTTTCAATTGTAAAACTAGTCAAAAGTAGACTTAACTGGTAGATTTCGTTTGGAGTAGACTTCATCTGAAGTCTACTTTCGCAGAACATATATGAAATTAACGAAATCTACAGAAATATACCTTACGAGTGGTTGTTTGGCTTCGTTAGGCACCCAGAACGTCAATTAAAATCACCACCGATAAAGCCCAGCTGGTATTTATGGAAGAGTCACTACATATCACAAGATGAAAGCATTTGAAAATTTAATAATGAAAAATATGGAAGTTTAGAGATGAAAATGAAGATGAAATGGAAGAAAATGAGGTTGTGAGTGTATTAGATGTGGTTTAATCTCAAAAATTCAGGTGGTTAAAGCATTAGAAGCTTCAAATTTGGTTGTTCATGGTGGTTGACAAATTGATGATAGTGGTATTTACGTAAATAAATGAAGAAGATGAGGATGTGAGTGTAATTATTAATTTTGAGAAAATAACAGATAATTAAAAAGAAATGACATTTTGTGATTATTTAGTGGACATAAGGGTGAGAATGAGAGAAAGTGACATTTGTTGGAGAGAGAAAAAATAATTGTCACTTTTGCAGTTGACCAATTTGAGGAGTTTATTTTTGTAAGGCTCTCTATTATCTATTTCAAAATAAAACTATTAACACATCTCAAACTATAAATTTCACACATGAATTTATAAAAAGTAACTATATCTTTTGTTAGCACAATACATCAAATTATACGAAATAAATAAAAAATTAATTTATCAACATAGATATATTATTTTTGAAAAATATATAGTAAAAAAATTATCTTTCCCCATATAAGCTATAATTCAATAACATATACTTTATCTGTTTCAAGTTTATACATACAAATTAAGAAAGTATTAAATTTTTTAACTTTTCAATACAAAACATCATCGATTATCTATATAAAAGAATTTAAATAATAGTAAAATAAACTACAGATTAAAAATGCTTATAAAAAATAAAAAGTAAATAAATTTTGTATTAAAAACTGAAACGTCAACAAAAACTAAATCAACATTTTTTTAAATAAAATCTTTGAATCGTAAGATATTCCCAATTTTTTATTAACTAAACCTAACAAAAGTACAAACAAAAATAGACATTATTAAATATAGGATCAAAGACCAAAATACTATAAAGCTTATAAGTAACAATTTAGTTTTTTTATATAACTCAATAATATTAAAAGAGAAGACACTTTTAAAAAATACTCTAAAAAATTATATTATTTACAACAGTTTTAATTTTATACCAAATAATTTGGTTGGACTTAGTGAGTGGGCTAAATTAATTTTAATATACAAATTGAACCAAAATATTTTGGGCTTATTGAGTTTTAAAATTTGGTCTATAAATAAAATATATCAAAATTAATAGAAATAAAATATATCAAAAATAATATTCTATTACTGTTTTGTTATATCATAAAATTATTTTGGAAACAGTTAAACTAAAAAAATATTAAATAAACAAATAATATAATATTTATAATTCCTTAACTATATTTAAAATCTAATAAAAAGTAATGCAATAATGCTCATTAAGGTTTCAAAATATGGTTCTTAAATAAAGTAATACCATTTTTATACTCCAAAAAGTAAATACTATCACATAATAAACCAATTCATTTAATATATTAATCATCTAAATAAAATAAATTAATCTCATTTATCATAATTTTTATTATTATAAAATACTCTCTCACCAACAACATTTTCTTTCTTCAAAAAACAAAATAAATGTTTTAAAAGTAAATTATGATTAAAAATAAAAAAAATTTATTGTCTGACACAATACATTATTAATTAGAAAAAATAAAAATATATTATAATATAGTTATTAATAATTTTTTACTCCATGCAAACGCAGATTATATACTAGTAACTTTTTAAACCAAAGCCTTGAAGTTAGGAGTAAAGGTAGTGTTAGTAACCTATTATCACTTGGGTTCTGAATATTTTTGATTACTAGAGATTTAACATGACCCGTGAATACCAAGATTATTTGAGTCTGTGTAGACCAGCCTTTTGAAATCTTGATACAACTGGTCACTTTATAGATTTCAGGATTGGTCGGTCACCACTCCGATCACTTCCTCCACATCCGAATACATGGTTTATCCAAAAAAATAATAATATAATTTTAATGAAAACACCATATAAAGAAATGGACACTCCGACACAAAGATGTCCATCAACAAGGTTTTCTTCTTTCATTTTGAACATGGTAGTCCCTCCAATTATGCAATGAGTGAAGGACCACCTTCCATAATCTGTAAAGTGCGATAATTTCTGTATGGTTTACTTATGTCCAGGAGGTAGCGATGATTCTATCGCTAAGATGTCTTTGGAAGAAGCATGTTCTCGCACATGTCTTCCTCTGGCCTTAATTTACTTCCCAACGGGCTTTTGGCACAATGCCTTGCACCAATATGGATACTAATGGTCAGGTTAGCAAGGCTTGATATGGGGATATGGTCATTAGTGCACTGGGGCTTTCTACTATTGGCTTGAGAACTGACATCTATGGATTCTTTTCTAATACTGATTTGAGGCCTCAATACTATGTATGTACTTTCTCCAGGAAATCCAAGCGGCGCCAAACATCTAATATGGCTGCATCATGTCTGAAACAGACCCTATATTTTTCTCTCCTATAATCTGACCCTTTTAAGACTTTGAATCTTCATTAGACATCTAAATGTTGTAACATAAGCTAATAAGCCGACTTGACAAGTTTATATAACAACATGTCGTCTTTTAATATATTTTAAAAAGAAAGAAACAAAACAGTGTGATAACTTTTTGATTTATTTGTTTAATTAACAGACGTTAGAAGACCAATAACATATGGAGTTACAGATTATATATGCGAGTAGTCTGCTTTTATTTAAACTATAAAGTGGTTTATAAACATGAACGGTGGACGTTTTCATGCTATAATAAGTTAAGAATGTTCTAAAAGAAAGAACGCTAAATTAAATTAGTAATTTTAACTGTAGCATATCCAAGTACAGACAGCCATCGACCTAAATGAAACATGTATATAAGTAAAGGTGTGTGTGTGTGAGTGTGCTAGGATACATCGGCTTGTGTGTTTTTTTCTGCACGTATGTGCGTGCATTCCATGCATCGGTTCAAACTGTTCAATGTATGAGGTCATACTGAAAAAACTGTCAATAATAAATGTGATTTTTAGAATGGCTTCCATGTGACTAAGTGATTAGTAATCTGTAAAATCTATCTTTTTAGTTCTAAATCAGACTTACGTAAGGTAAAACCTGTTGGGTAAAACAATAGAAAAACATATTTTTAACCAAAAAAGTATCATCTGGTTTTCATAGTTATAACACTATTTTTAGTGGTGAGTATAATGTGAACAGTATGTTTCCTTCTTATTCTCCAAAAACTAAGGTTGTTTTTTCATTATATTCTAACTAATTTAAAGAATATTCTAATTAATTTATAGAAATTTCTCTATCTAACCGATAAATTTAAAAAATAAAAATATAAAAGATTTTATATTGAAAATAAAAAAATGAATTCAGTACAACAAATACTGTTTTATCCAAACACTTTCTATAACTAAATCATAATTTAACATTTTCTCGATACACACCACTTCTCTTCAATTCGCCCATCCGTGCATCTAAGCTGGATCAACCCCGTGATTACTCTCAGACCCTGAAAAATATAAACATCTTAGTAATACATTCCATTTCATATTGAAAACATGTGTATACTTCCAGCACTATCCTTATAACTTAGTCTAAAATTTTCTGAAGACTTTTTTCATTAGTACTTAGTCATTCAACCAACACCTCCACTGACTAAGTAAGCATTAGGAAGCCTTCGCAAAAACGATAACAGTTTATTTAGAGGAATTATCAGCTATAAATCGTGTCACTCGTTAATGTCTACTGACCGTAGGCCAATTATGGCACATTTACGGTTAATAACCGCAAAGGCTTTACCAGCCATAGGATCAACATCAATCATTGTTGATGCTGTCCATGGCGCTTGCACACCCGTACTAGTTCATGAAATCCGGTCATTATTATCCGTGTTTGCTAATCGATCATCAACCGAATTAACAGTCATGACCATTCACAAGTCGTGCCTTTTCGACCATGCACCTTTATCGACCTTAAGATAACACATAACTAACATTAATAATTTCCACGGGACGTTTAACATCGTGCATAACCTCGTCCCACACTAGCGTTCTGACCATTCATCCTTAGTTCGTTTCCACACACTGAACTCGATAGGCAACCATCAGAATACTTTCTTGATCCTCTCATACACAAGTCATGCTATGTGCGGCCGATAGTTCTTTTATAGGTTCATATCGAGATCAGTCTTAAGCCCAGATGTCGGCCGCTTAACGCGACCCAACCACCACATGAGATCCGCATCTATTTACTCATGAGATCAGGTATACTGTGTGTATGGTTTTTTAATCCACATCTACGGTTGATTAAGAAACCATACACATACCTTACATACATAATCAGGGTGGTTGTGGCTTTCCCCTTATCATTGCCCAGATTATTTTCCATTCCGGATTACTCTTCCCCCTGGTTTCTTTCTTTCCCTGACAAAACAACAGACACAATGGTTTTGCGAGAGACAAATTGGTTCAGTGGTAGCTCTTCGACCACACACATTCATTCGTCGAACCCCCTATATGTGCATACCGTATAAATGTTTCCCTGTCATACCAGTTCATTTCCAGGGGTAACTGCCATATCTCGGCCACTAGCTGACTTAGCTAGCTCACTAGGTGACCAGCTGGCTTTAACTGCGGATTACTCCTTCCAGCTGACCGAGCTACACCTTTGCTATTCCAGATGTTTCAGCTGGAGTATCACTAGGACTTCAGCTCCGTTATGCCCGTCTAACTCACTTTTTCCCAGAAAAAACTCTCATTCATACTGACTAACTCCATCATGGATCGTTGACCTATTTTCTAAACTTTAAATGGGCAAGTTTTTTGGGTTTTTTTTAAAAACAAAATATTTCAAGATTTATTAAAATTTAGAGACATTATTGATATGTTGTGATTTTGACTCATATTAACCCTTATTTTCTACTCCCCTCTGGTTTTATTTAATTGTCATTTTGAGGTTATGCATAGTTATTAAGAAAAAAAATAATTTTATTAGATTTTCAATGCAAAATTATCATTAATTATATACCTAAACACAACTCAACCAATAATAAAACAATCTGTTCAATAAAAATAATTAAAAAATAAAAAACTACTAAATTCTGTATTGAAATTCAAAAACGATAATTAATCTAAAATAAAAAAAATATCTAAAACGACAATTATTTAAAACCAAAGGGAGTAATTTTTTCAGATTATTTTGAGTATTTTCAGGTCATTCAAGGTAATCTGGGTGCTAAAGACGAGGACCGGAGCAGCTGGAGCACTTGGGATGAAATGGAGTAAAAACTGAGTTGAAAGGACCAGTTTGTACGCCGGAGCACCTGCTCCCGAGTTTGACGTTCCGGAGAACCTGCTCTTAGGTTGAAGCACTTGTTCCAACAACTTAGAGAGAAATATGAAAAATCATTTTACCGAATTTCGAGACGTGAAATAATAAAAAAGAGAAAGCTGTCTTCTATCATTTATCATGCTTTTTACATTTTCAGTTCTTGGATTTGAGACTACTTGGATTTCCTCATAAGATTTAGGAGAAGAATCTCTACAACATTTCTGAGAAGAATTCTGAACTCTTTGCTGTTTTCCGATTTCTATAATAAATTCCTTTTCATCATCTATTGTTTGCTTCTCTTATATGTATGAGTAGTTTCATTAGCTAGATTAAGAATTTTTCAAAGGGGTTAATGAGTTAGTAAACTGAAAACAAAAAGGTTAATTGTTTGTATCTTCACTACTGTTAGACTTAATGCTTAGGTTGAATTGATCACTCAATCTGTGATTTTAAGTTAGATTATTCACCAAACGTGCAATAGGTTTCTAGAAGAAACATTGGTGAGCAATAATTTGTGCTCAATTTGTGTCCTGAATAGTCATTCGGTTACTACTCTAATTTTCCTGTGAATTGCCTTGGTCTAGTGTTTGGTTTATTATTGATTTCAATCCATATATTGTTAAAATGCTAGTTACAAAACAACTATTGATGTCTTAGCTTTGCTTTTAACCTCTTAGATTCATAGTGTAACACTGGAGACCTTAATGTTGCCTTTGATTCTTGGTTTAAGATTCAGACTAAGATTCCACTAACTTGTTTTCTCTTTTTTCTTCTCGTTTGTGTTTCAGGTGCATGATCAGAAGATCGACACGAAGGAACTGCACCGAGGACCTTATTACTTTTGACAAACGAAGATTTTGCGAGAGTAGAACAAGAAATCATACATAACAGGTCTAGTACCGCTGACATGGACGATATAAATAGAGACAACATGGCTTCTGAAATGCAGCAACTTCCTCAACACGTGGAGCAATTCTGAAAGGCTCAGGCAGACAGAGTGAGGCCACTGCGACCTTCCATCAGAGATAAGGACAATCCACATGCTTTCTACCAGAACAGAGCTGTGATTGTACCCCCTGCTCTTTATAGGCAAGACTATACAATGAAACCTCAGATGATCTCATTGGTGAAAGAGCATATCTTCCATTAGCTACCTGTTGAGATTCCAATGGACCACATCGAGAACTTTGAGGAGATTTGCAGCACAATTGGTTCCAATGGGATACCAGCTGATTACTTGAAGTGCAAATTTTTCTCATTCTCACTTGCGGATAAAGTTTTGTGTTGGGTGAAGTTATTACCATATGGGTCTTTGACTACATGGGCTCAGTGCAGAGCAGCGCATCTAGAAAAGTTCTACACAAAGTCCAAAACTGCAGCCTTGAGGAACAAGATATCTTCGTTCCAACAATAACTTGGAGATGCTTTATATGAAGTTTGGGAGAGGTACAAGGAGTACAGAAAAGAGTGTCCTCACCATGAATTCTCTGATGAGCAGATTCTTGACATCTTATATGATGGTGTCAACTGGGATTACATGAATGCATTGAATTTTGTAAGTAATGGTGATTTTATGACCAAGTCTAAGAAAGTTTCATATGAGCTGATTGAGGACTTGGCTTCAAGTTCTAGCAAAAAGTCTCCTAAGTATGACAGATTAGTGAAGTTTAGTAGCATGGAGACTCACAAAATCGATGAGCTGGTAACAACGAAGGTGAACCAGCTGTTGAGACCAAATTAGAATTCTGTTCATTTCGTGGATGAAAGTGGTGACACTCCTTTGTGTAAAGAGTTTGAAGATGGAGAGGATGATGATCAGATGGATGTCAACTATGTGAGTGGGCAAGAATTTGTACAGAATCGTGGGTTCAACTATAACTATAGAAACCATCTGAATATATCCTACAAAAACACCAATGTTGAGAATCCATACAGTCATGTTTACCCACAACAAGGATGTCCAGATGGATTTTCAGAAGAACTACCCCAGCAACTTCCAACAAAATCAGTTCATATCTAATCAGAATCGCTTCCAAATAGATAATCAGCAAAATCCCCCTTTCACATTTCAGAAACCATCTTCAAGTTCAGCAAACAACCCTCAGGATAATGTATAGAGCTTGCTGCAACAGCTTATGATAGATAAGCAGAAAGTATCCACATAGATCAATGCTAAGGTTGACAACATGGACAATCATCTAAACAATAAGAATGATGGAGTGTGGACTCATGTGAGGAAGTGGAGTGTGAAAGTAGTTCAGACTGCTGAGGTTGTGAAGAGACCAACTAGAACTCTTCATAGGAAAGGAGAAGCCAACCGAAAGAATGAATACGTGAATGTTATTGAGCGGAGAAGTGGTAAGACTCTGAAAATTATGACACAAAGAGGCGTTAGTTGTGATCAAAGGAAATAAAAGATGGTGGAGCAACTGCTCCAAGGAAGAGCTCTTGCTTCTGGCAAACAATAGACGAGTGAGCATACCTCTTCCTCTAAAGCACCTGATCAAGACTCCAAGCTGCCTGCTCCTAGCGTAGTGGAGACGATGAAGCAACTTGACCCTGAGACGGAGCACCCGCTCCGATAACCTGCTTCATCCAAACCTGCAGAAATTCCTCATGGGCGTGTCTACATACCTAAGGTGACTTATCCGGTTCCACCAAAGAAGTCTCGTAAGGACTTAAAGGAGGAAAGGTGCAGAGAAATGCTGAGGGACTTGACAGTTAAACTTCATCTTGATGATGTTGTTCAGATGATTCCAGGTCTAAAGAGATACATGAAGGGGCTAGTTTATGGGAAAGTTGTTGAGGAAGAGAGTATGATTCTGGTTTTGAAGGAGTGTAGTGATGTGCTACAGAACAATGTGATGAAGAAGAGAGATGATCCTGGTAGATTCGTCTTGTCTGTGAAGATTGGCCCTATGATCTTTGCCTACTCTATATGTTATTTGGGCTTAAGTGTGAACCTCATGCCATACTTAGTGGAAAAATATTTGGGGTACACCAAGTTCAAACCCACACGGATTTTGTTGGTTTTTCTGATAGATCAACAAAAATACCTGTGGGAATTCTGGAAGACTTGCATTTCCAGATAGGCAACACACTTATTCCAGCCGATTTTGTGGTTCTGGACCTTGAAAATGAGCCCAAAGATCCTATAATTATGGGTTGATCCTTCTTTTACACAGCTGGTGCAATCATTGATGTCAAAGAGGGTATAACCGATATCCAACTAAGAGACATGGTTGTAAGCTTTGAGATGAACAAGCTTCTCAAGAATACCATGCTGGATGGACAAACATTTGTGGTGGATGATGGTTCAGAAATCGCATATGACGTAGCTGATGAGATTCTTGTGCTTGACCCTCTTGAGACTGCTTTGACAAAGATTGAAGGAGAGTTTGGGTTTCTGAATGAGGAATCTGAAAGACTGACAAAGATGCTGGATGCAAGCATGAGAATGGGGAGTCTAGTGGCTTACATGAGCTTGGAGGAAGATGAGCTACAAACCGAAGGAGTACCCGCTCCGACTTCTGGAGCACCTGCTCCGGCTAACTCAATTCATGGTCCATATAACTCATTGAGAGCTCCTAAGAGCATGATTAACGCTGTCGCTTAACATGGTCTTTTAGTGTAATTGACAATAAAATTAAAACAAAAATTATATTAAAGAAAAGGAATGTTGCTTAAATAAGGGAGGTAAGCCACATATCTTGCGAGACAGATATAACCCATTGATTGGGTAGAAAAATATGAGAGAAAAAAATTTGTTTATCAATGATATTTTCTTTCTCATCATAATCCTCAATTTGTCGAAGCAAAGCAAATTCTCATCTGTTGATGCTCTGTTGAATCCAAAGTTAAATCTTTTTTTTGTGTGTTTGAATCATTTGATTATGCATATCTTTGATTATAATTCCTCTTGTTCTGATCGTGTTTAATCAATTAATTTTGAATTCTTTAATTTTGAATCGTTCTTTCTTCTAAGTATGTGAGTATTGTCTGATTGGTTTAGATAATATGTATGTTGTAGAGTAGTTAATTTCTGTTTCTATCCAATTTCATCATGAAAACATGCACGTTAAGTGTTTGATTATATGCCTGAGAGAAACATTGAATGTGTAAAACATCACTGCAGGGTTTAGCTACGACACAAAAGAACCTGTTTTGAAGAATTAGTTTGGAAATATTAGAATGACTAGGGAGGGTGTATTCAATTGATGATTTCAAGATGTTTTAGGTGATTTGCATTAAAATAACAAATTCAATGTTATTCAAACATGACTTTTAAAATATGTATTAAAATCTAGTGTTGTTGAACTTGTGATTTTAAAACCCACTTTAACATCCATTGTTATTAATTTTTTTTAAGTGGTAATTTTTTGAGATTTGTTAAGATTTCAAGATGATTTGGTGGAATTATTTAATTAAAAATAGAGAAATTCAAATTTCATGGTTTTAGATGAAATTTTGGAATGGTTTAATAAAATCTGTAGCAACTTTCCTAATTCATCCAAAATCATCATAAAACTCACTAAAAATCAAATCACCTCAAATTTTCTCAAATACCATATTCAATACACCCCCCTAGAAACACGTGGTGTTTTTTTTAGGGTGGAGGAGTTGGCTTTGTGATTTTAGGAAAGTTGGAATAATCATCTTCTCGTTGACCATCTTGCACCAGGTTTATTTTGTTTTGCATTGCTCATCTTGATGGAAATGCATGCCACATGACAACTCAATCTATGCTTGTAAATGTGTATTTCAAGATAATTTTTTGTTTGTTTATTTTGTTTTGCTAATATATCAAGATGAATTGCAGCTTGAACTTGTTTGTTTTCATGTCTCAAATGAAGTAGACTGAGATTTGAGAAAAAGATGAATAAACTTATGTTTTTTTTTAAATCTATGTTTAATATGTTTTCTTTTGTTATGTTTTATTTAATAAATAAATTTTATGTTTAATTAAAAAAAGTTTTAAATTCTTTTTAATCCTAAATTAAGAGACTTACAATGCACCATTAAATGTTGGGATATCTTAGTTAAATCTCTTAAACTCACTTTTGCTACTAAAAATATTTAAATTTTGTTAACAACCCCTAAATGGGTCATTGGGATAATGGTGCTCTAAAATAGAGCTGAAAACTCTTCCTACTGGGCTAAGGTACACATTATGTGATCTAATTCTACTTACCATGTGATTGTGAAGTCGTAATTGAAAAATATAAAGATTGTCTTACTTCTTTATGAACTTAGAAAGTATAGACAGGCTCTTGGTTATTCATTAGATGATATCCTAGGGATTTCACCAGATCTTTGCATGCATAGAATTCATCCAGAGAATGAGCCGATGACTTCTGTAGAGCATCAAAGGAGGTTGAATCCAAGTCTGAAATATGTTGTTAAGAAAGCAATGATGAAACTTTTAGAGGCTGGTGTGATTTATGTGATTTCTGATAGTAATTTTGTTAGTCCAGTTCATGTAATTCCTAAGAAAGATGGATTCACTGTTATTAGGAATGATAGGAACGAATTGATATCCACTAGGATTGTTACTGGGCATAAGATGTGCATAGATTATAGGAAGTTATATGTTATAACTCAAAAAGATCAGTTCCCTTTGCCATTTATCAATCAGATGCTTGAGAGATTGATTAACCATCTATACTGCTGCTTATTAGATGATTATTCAGGTTTATTTCAGATACCGATCCATCCAGATAACCTGGAGAAGACGACATTCACCTGTCTCTATTGCACATTTGCCTACCGAAGGATGCCGTTTGGACTATACAATGACCCGGCCACATTTCCAACGCTGCATGATGTCGATTTACTGACCTGATTGAAGACATTGTGGAAATTTCACGGACGATTTTTCAGTCTATGGGAGCTATTTTAATGTATGTTTGCCTAACTTGTGCAGGATTTTGCAGCGCTTTGAGGAGAAAAATCTTGTTCTGAACTGGGAAAAATGTCACTTCATGGTCAGAGATGGTATCGTGTTGGGACACAAGATCTCAGAGATGGGGAAGCCTTCCATACGATCAAAGGAGCTTTGGTCAGTGCTCTGATTGTGCAGCCACCAGACTGGGACCTTCTTTTTGAGGTAATGACAGAGGCAATTGATTATGTTGTAGGAGCAGTTTTGGATAGAGAAAAGATTAGAAACTGCATGTCATTTACTATGCCAGCCGTACTTTTGATGAGTTCAATGCAGATATGCCACAACTGATAAGAAGCTTATAGTAGTAGTCTTTACTTTTAAGAAGTTTTGATCCTACCTTGTTGGGTTGAAAGTTATTTTCCACACTGACCATGCTGCACTAAAGTACATGTTGGCTAAAAAAGATGCAAATCATAGGCTGCTCAGATGGATTCTTCTCCTCGAAAAAATTGATTTGAAGATCAAATATAAGAAGGGGATTGACAATGGTGTTGCAGACCACTTGTCAAGGATCATGGTAGAAGATGAAATTCTACCGAATGATAACCTTCAGTTTGCCTGCTGATACAATGCCGGCAGTGTTATAATGATCGGTGAATTCAGACAGCCTGTTTCTACTACAAAAAATGTTGGATGTTGAGATGGAGCCGACCAGAACGATGTGCAAGAAAACTCTTGAGCGATTGGGTATTTGATAAACTCTCCAGAACATCATGCTCAACGCTAAGGCTCTCACCTTTTCCTTGGAGACATACGTCCTCTATCCAGAGCTGGCCAGACAGTGCCTTGCTACTGCACGCTTGATATATATAGATCCGTGGAAACCAACTTTCGTAGAGACCACATTTTTCTTTCTCTGCTGAAGGAACAAAATATAGTTTGCTCATGGAGGATTTCTGCAACATCTATGGGTTCCATACCGAAGATAATGAGGTATCATTCACAAAGAAGTTCCCGATTACCACTCAGTTATGGAACATCATCACCTCAGGATAATACAAGTCCAAATCTGCTAGCCAATCATCGATTCGGCACCCTGCAGTCCGCATCACCGCGAGGATCCTGAGGTAGATGCTCTTCAACAGAGACGCTAGGAACAAGGTGCATCTTGATGAGCTGATGATGCCCCATACAGCGACGCTCCTGCTCACACTTACTCTAGCTCTCCTAGAGCTAATGAGCCTCACCTAGAGGATATGGAGATGACATGATTCACCCATCGTACTACCATTCACTCATTCCGTCACTGAGGGCGAGTTTGATCTGCCACCTATCTCCGACGACCTTGAGCAAGCTGAGTACATGCGTTGGATGATCGTATCAACACGAAAGAACAACAGCCTCATGCAAAGGATCATGCACATGCTTTCGCGAGGATGCTGCAGCACCACCACAGCTGAGGAAAGCAATACATGCCAATATCCATGTAAAAGACGCACAGTAGACCATTCTGGGAGTGAGAACCCAGATGACCACACTACTCGGTGATTTCGAGTAACACCCTCTATCCGCCTGTTTTTGTTTGTTTTATGGCACTTTTTCACTTGTCTTTTTTCACACAGATACTGTGTGAAGTAGGTCTGGAGGAGAGGTGTCTTGCATTTGTTTTCTTTTTCGGTTTGTTTTTGAGTCAGTCATTTCTTTTCTTGACTTTTTGTTGAGTCAATTTGTTGTGTCTTTTGAGTCAGTTTGTTTGGGTTATGAATCATGTCAAAGCATATTTGTGAGAATTTGGACCTTGGTCCATTATGAGTTTATGCCACTTGTGATATTTTATCGTCTTTCTAGTGGCCATTGCTACAGAACTTAGAGTGAAAAGACAAGCTGGAACTTCTTCACATTCAGATCTTTCTCCTGCCAGACAAACTTCTGTCCATTAAAGTTTCATCGAAAATATTGATTCTATCTTATATGGACTTAATTTGGATTTAAATTTTTCTTGTCTTGGGCATTAAGATTAAAGAACGAGTTAAATCTCATATTTGTGACTTCCTATTTCTTTTGCGACTCTTGCTCATCCTGAATAGCTAACTCATTTTTAGCTAATATACCCATCTTGAGCCTAACCTCTTTTTCAAGCCACTTGCACTTGTGTTTTCCATCTCTTATATGTGCAGATACGTGCAAAAGGATCGGGGAGAAAAGGATTAACAAAACTTATAATTACTCTTGCTGAAGAATTGTGAGTAATGAAGAAGCACATAAAAAGTGCCCGTTCTGATCACTCGAGCACCCGCTCCCTGGAGAGTAAGTGACGAGACATGAATCCTTTGGTTTTGCTATCCAAAGAGTCCATCAAACATATTCAACACGCTCTGAAAGCGTACACGAAAGACGATCCTCCAGTATCCTACCTAATGGACAGAGCACCTGCTCCACCTGAGAGCACATTTTCAACCCGAGAGCACCTGCCCCGCGCATGGTCACATGAGAAATTAAAGTCCATAACTGGGGTATGGTTTTTGTCAATATATATTTTCGTGCTTTAGGGATACACACACATGTAGAGCCCCCTTCATCCCTCCTTTTCATAAAAAAAAAAATCAAATCACGGGTGAAGGGAGGTGAGTTAGTAACTCAAAGTGTACCCCTCAGCACAAGAGGTACCCCATGGGAGAATAAAAAACTTAGAGGAAGAATTCCGAGAAGAGAATAGAAGAGTGTTTAGAGGTTGTGGATCATCAATGAATCCATTCCCCCTTACCATTTTGTGTGATATCCTGTATCCTCCTCAGAACAAAAGTAACCTCTAAACACTCTAAGCTCCACCATTAAACAGCTTTCCATTTACCAAGCCTCGATTCCCTAGACTAGTGTCATTGATAAGAAGCTCACGCCACCCTTAACTGAATGTAAAAATCTATTGTCTGGAAAATGATCATTTCTAGGTTTGAAAGGCAAGTACGGTTAGGGTTGGTGATGTTTGTTGGGGAGGTTTTGGTAAGAAAATACACATCTTGTTCTAATGTATGTTGTTTGCAGATTATGGTTTGATTTACGGTTTCTGAGATTTGGCGAGTTCCCACCTACTTCTCTATGACTGGATCCTAGTTTGTTTGGGAGAAACAAAAGTTTATGTCTGGGGGAGTTGATATGTTGCGATTTTGACTCATATTAACATTGCTTTTTGAATTGTTTTAAAGTCTTTTGAGTCTATTGTCAGGTCATTCTAGGTAATTTGGTAGCTAAAGACGAGGACTGGAACAGCTGGAGCATTTGGTGTGAAATAGAGTCAAAACTAAGCTGAAATGACCAGTTTTTACGCCGGAGCACCTGCTCCCGATTTTGACGTTCTGGAGCACTTGCTCCTAGGCCGAAGCACTTACTCCAACCACTTGGAGAGAAATAAAAAAACTCGTTTTACCTAGTTTCAGAACGTCAAACAATAAAAGAGAACAAGTCGTCTTCTATCATCTATCACGCTTTTTACATTTCCAGTCCTTAGATTTGAGATTACTTGGATTTCCATCCTTTGTAAGATTTGGAGAAGAATCTCTACTAAATTTATGAGAAGAATTCTGAATCCTTTGTTGTTTTACGATATTATAATGAATTTTTTTCATCATCTGTTGTTTGTTTCTCTTCTATGTATGTATAGTCATTAGCTAGATTAAGGCTTTTTCAAAGGGACTAATGAGTTAGTAAACTGAATGTAGAAATGGCTTAATTGTTTCTATTTTCACCATTGTTAGACTTAATGCTTATGTTGAATTGATCACTCAATCTGCGATGTTTAGGTTAGCTTATTCACCAAAAGTGCAATAGGTTACTAGAAGAAACATTGGTGAGAAATCTGTCATTAACCAACAACAATTGATGTTAAGATAGATTGTGAACAAATCCAATATGTTAAATGAATGCTCATCTACCATTACTAGATTCAACGACAGTTATGATGTTAGGTTGATAGACAAAGTTATTAAAGTCACAACAGTGGGTTAATATAAATTTATATTTGAGATCTAGATTGTTTATTTTTTCTTCATGAATAGTCATTCGGTTGCTACTCTAATTTCCCTGTAAATTGTTTTGATCTATTGCTTGCTTTATTATTGATTTCAATTAGTGTATTCCCTCCGTATTAAAATAAATGTCGTTTTAGAGTAAAAATTTTCGTTTCAAAATAAGTGTCGTTTTCGAATTTTAATGCCAAATTTATTAATAAAATTCTCCTATTTATTTTTTTATTGGTTGAAATATGGTTAGGTGTATAGGTAGTTGTGTTTTTTTTTTAAATATACAAATTCATATGTTTTATTAAACTGTGTGTATAAACCTAAAACGACACTTAATAAAATACGGAAGGAGTATTGTTTAAATTTCTAGTTACAAAACTACAAAACAACCATTACTGTTTTAGTTTTGCTTCAAACTTAAATTTAAATTTATAGTGCAACATTGATTCTATATAAATTTGAATCATTTATATTATGATCTCATGTTGTGTATTAGCAGTATGAAATAAAGAATAAATCCAGTATATCAATTATATAATATTATTTCTTTATTTATTATAGTTTATATATTTAATATTAGATTTTCTAACAGTAAGTTGTTCGTAAATTCTAATGTTATCTTAGTATGTACACTAATAACTATTTTACAAATGGAAACTTTTAAGATTTTGTTTTCATAATTCTATAATTCGATTGTGTAATATTATTAATAAACTTAAATTAAGCTTTTTGTTAATATATATTGCATTTGCATATATTAACATGTAATTATGTTTTATACTGTTTTACATTTAAGGGTTAAAGAGAAAACTATGTTCTACATGCAAAGTCTTAAATAACAATTGTTCAGACGTATGCTGTTTCAAGACATCTTTTTCATCTATAGAGTCTGAGAAAGTTGACCGTGTTGATTGAATTTTTGGAGCTGATAACATCTACAAATTTATGGCTAAACCTAATATAAACTCTTGGAAACATGATACTAATATATTATTGCTATCTCTCTCAGCTACGAGGCAGAGGCTTGTATACAAAGACCTCATATATGGTTATGTTGGTGTATTCTTAGTTTTCAAAAATATACTTAACAGTCTAAATGAGCAAATCGATCCCAAAAAATGAGCTTGTAGCCATTGTAGGGCCCGAGAAAGTGCCACAATATTCTAATTTTTCTTTGTGTGACCATTTCCTCACTACAAAAGATTCTTTAAATATATTCATTAATAGTATGGAGGATTTAAACGATGAAGAGAAGAATCAGCTTAAGCAACTTCCAATTATTGAAGCGCACATGATAATTGATGAAATTGTTTACAGGAGACAAAATTAAGAGATGGGTGATGATCACGGAACTGCTGGTGCATCAACATCTGCTGGATCATCTATGGCTTTAGGAAGCAATGGTAATACTCAAGATGGAGCGCCATTACCTAAAAACCAGAATCAACCATAGTTTTAGTGAATATTTTGTTTTTATTTGGTATTTGCATGCACCTCAGTTCTCATTATAACTTACTTTTATTTTCTTTGTTTATTATAATTTTATCATACAATAATAATTGATATTTTTTTTCAAATGTTGTTTCATTAAATGATAATCTTGATCATCTAAATACATTAATATATTGATTCAAAATATTTTGTTCGTTTGATTATATGAAATATAATTTTAAAAGAAATATATGAATAATATTTGTATGCCGAAAATATGTCAAATATGTAGAAAAAATATTGTTAAGATAGGATTTGTAAAAAATCTTTATGAACTTAAGTGTATGAACTAAATTTTTTGGATGTGTTATATAATGGTCACCAATTAAAGATTTCAATATAGACTAGTTTCTCCAAGTTAATTTGATATCCACTGAGTATTTTTTTTTTTTGGAATTATCTCAGTAGTCCTAACATATGTCAAAAAGAAAAAAAAATTAGAACTTGACATTTGGTTTCATTTAGTTTCATTTATCGTTTGGTTAGGTTTTGAACTTGATATTCTACGAGATATTTTTTTAACTCAAATTTTTATTATCTTTTGTATCATTTAAAAAAAAGAAATTGACAAATTAATCTGTTAACCACGATATGGTAGGAAAAGAATTGGTAATTGTTCATTTAAAAATAAGAAGATCGAAAAGTAAAAATATTTAAAAGTTAGAAACTATTAGTTGCAGTAGTAATAGAAATATAAAGGAAGATTAAGTTTTTGATCTACTCTTCAAACATGTTTTATTTGTTGAAAAAATGAAGATTACGAAAAACGTTTGTGAAAGAAAATAATTTTAAAAAAAGAAAATATTTATAGTAAATGCAGAATTACATAAAAATACATGTAAAACGAAAAATTTCTTTTTTTTGCTAATGGCAATTTAATCAAATGAGTTCTAATGGACAAGAGTTATTAGGTTATAAATTAAGATCAGTCCTTAATGAAAACTTTTACTCCACACATATAATTATTCTATATAGATTGTTGTATATCTTTCTTTTTTTAGCAATAGTTAATATTATAAAACTTCAAAGGCAGTTACACTCTATCAAAAATATGATTTTCCAACCAAAATAGATTAGATTAAAAAAAAAAAAATCCATAACAGACATAGAGCATGATAAAAATAAAAGCATGAAAAAAATTAAAGAAAAATCAGTTCTCGATTGTACATTCCTTTGAAACAGGTTGGAAAGCAAATTCAATAGGAACCGAATACGCATTTGGAGATGGAGTGAAGTTATCCGAGACTGAGTACACAAACTGATATGCTCAATATAATATCTAGTAATGCTACTTTCTCAATTAAGAGATCGATTTCAGTATTTAAGAGTCGAATTTCACATAGATTCAAGAATCACACAATAGACTATTAGGTTCTCGAATTAAGCTAAATAAGAATGATTGTAATTAAAAGCAAGAATGCAGTAAATTGGTTTGTAAGATCAGATGTGAGAAACGTCAAGCTCAGGGTATTTTCAGGTAATCAGGAATGCAAGCTAATCAGTAAATCAGGATTCTGAAAGATTCTAGAACTCGAAACACAATGATAAAGTGAACCAGTTGTCGCTGCGAAAACTATCTATGTCTAAAAACCTAGAAACCCAAATTTATTTGCGAGTTCTAAAGTCTAAACATGCAATAATGCTAGGTTCGATCTGTTCACAAAATCCCTAAATCAAATTCTTTTGCAGATATGCATTTTGTTCATCTAGGGTTCTTTCTAGCTAATTAACCAACTTTCGTTGCGAGAATCAACTTATTATCAATAATCTAACTCGTCAGTTCAGATCAAGCATTAATCACAATCTAGATGAAGAATTAGTGTTCAGAATCCTTAATTAACCAATCAACCTAACAATCCATGAAAATCCTGATGAGAAACCC
>KE155313.1:7885-19637 GCA_000411075.1 Sisymbrium irio
ATTTACTATATTGTTCAATTATATTTATAATATTCTTTAATATGTAATATATATATTATTTTTATTTTTATTATTATTTTTTTAATTAGTTAGAAAAGTGGGATCTATAATTTTCAATTATTATTTTCGTTTTTAATTACTTATAGAAGTGTGATCCATTATTTTAAATTATTATTTTCGTTTTTAATTATATATAGAAGTAAGATCAATTATTTTAAATTATTATTTTCGTTTTTAATTAAAATAGATGAGTTAATTATTAATAATTTTGAAATAATTTAAATTATTTACATTTTTAATAACAAAATATTAAAAAATCTGTAGTTATAAAAACCAATGATACTAACCTATTTTACTAAATAATTGAGTTATATATATATATGTATATATTGACTGTTTTAGTTTTTCTCATTTTTCATGTTAAAAAATAATCTTGATTTACTCTTTTTTTTGAAAAAAAATTAATGTTTATTATTTATATTTAATAAATTGAAATTTTATTAATATCAAGATTAAATTGTTTTATATAATTTTTTTTATTTGAAATATGTGAAATCTATATTTATTCATGTTTTGTGTATGTTTACCAAAAATATAAGTTTATATGGTTTAAAATTTGAACATAATTTGATCATCTTTACCGCTTGCGACTCTGCTATTCCGAAGGCGATCTGCAAAAGCCATCATCCACAACTTTTCTCTTATCCGTTTAGGGAAGCCGGTATTCGTCGGTGGTTCCTCTTTTTTAATTTATATCATTTTTCCTTTAATTACATATAATTTGTCTAAAAACTGCATTCTAGATCTGAAAGTACAAACGAATGTATATGTTTTTAACAAGATGTTTTTGTTCTCCTACCAAAATGAGATTCCCAATTATTCTGGGACTCTTTGTCCGACTGGTTATGTCGAGTTTATGTCAATTCTAACATTTTTTGTTAGTTTTGTGATATTATCCGGTGATCATCTTTATTTCCCAAAGATATACCGATGTTTGATACATATATTTATCAAATTTGTTGAGGAAACGGCGGCCACCGCAAAAACCAACAGGGAATATCACAGAATAATTAGAGGGTAATAAGATAAGAATCTGGCTAAACTTATACATGAAAGCATGGGTTCTTTCTATAGTCAAAGAAAATTATATCTTTTTATACGAGAGAGTTCCGATCATTTTGAAGGTTTTGCGATGTTTCACAGCCTCTGATTTTCGAATGCATAATAGGATTTTCATCTGTGATAAAAAGATGTCTCCCAAGCAAGAAAGTCACCCAAAATTGACGGATAAAACGCAAAAGATCAAGTTTCTTTTAGAACAGCGGCCGTTTTTGCTTATGTTACAAAAATTTAGTTGTAGTTTTTGTAATTTAAATGTGAATCATATTGTAATTTCTGATCTATATTAATAAAATTAATTTTAGCCGAAAAAAAAATTTGATCATCTTTTTGAAAATATAATTTCTTACAACAACACAGTATTATATTAAAACTAAACTATTATACCAAAAAATTATAATTTTGATAAATTAATTTTTACAGCTATTAATTATTATCTTAGAATATATAAAACCGCATGTATATGCGGGATATTATCTAGTATATATTAAAGAGAAATAATTAAAGGACATTTTGTTGATGCATAATTTTCTCATTTTTCAGTTTTTTTTTATTTTCATTTATTATCCCTTTTGTCAAACACTATTAAAATTTTCTAAAAATTAAATATGAATATCTACTAAATTTGAACATCTCTTATTTATTTGTTTAAATTCAAATACTATGCATTATGTAAAATTTTAAAATTTTAAATAGCCATAATTTTTTAAATTTTTAATATATTTAAAAGATCAGTTTTTTTTTATTTTTAGTTTTGTATTTGTAAAACAAATAACAAATAATTACAAATTTTATATTACTTTTATTTAAAAGAATATGATATATGTATTTTTATGACGTATTGCAAGCATAAATTTAATTAACTAAAAAAACTAAATGAAAATTATTAGTTCATCGATAAAATAGAAATACATGAAAACTCTCTATTAAAACAAAGAAAAGATCAAACTTTTTCGATAATAAAATTTTACGACATCATATACTTATTAATATGAAAAATATTTAAAAAATTAAAATAATTTGTAAGGATTGTTTAAGTATTTTTCTTTATTTTCAATAATAGAAAAAAAAACATCAAACTAAATGATTTGGTAATTCATAGACGAATTAATTACTAATGAATTCTTTCATACTTTAATCCATTGAATATAATTAAAACACAATTAAATTAATTTTTTATAAAATTTCTATAAATTTTTTAGTAATCAGATAATAAGTTTTCTAGTGGAGACGATTAATTATCTTTTAGGGTCTGATTGGTATTTAGGTTTTAATGGCTTTAAAGACTTTAACTTAATTCTAAAGTTTTTAAAATTAATTTTATACCAATCAGGCTTTAAACCCTCTAAAGCTTTAAAAATCCTCCTTAAAAATCTTACAGTCAAAATAAGGGGGGGTGTATTGGAATGAGGATTTTAGGGGGTTTTAGGGATTAAAAAAAATCCTCTTTTATTTTATTCAACTGATGATTTCTTAAACTCTTTTAAAATCCTGTGTTATTGAATGTAGAATTTATATAAGTCATCATAATTCACTTGAAATCTCCTGTTATTGAATTAACAATTTATAAATTCTAGATGAAATCTCCTGTTATTCAAAACAAAATAGTATTTTAAAAAATAAATTTGTAGAATGGATTTGAGGAGACTTCACATCAATATTTAGTTAAAAACAGATATTATAGAATACCACCTCTAGGGATGTTATTTGGAGTGAATTTCAAAACGAAAACAGAAAAAAAAAATTAAAAACTGCACGAACAAAAAAGAAGAAACTGCAGTTCTTCTTCTCTATAATCTTCTGCAAATGCAAATTCTGTTTCAAGCTTTGATATAGGAGACAAGTATCCTCTACTTTCTCATTTTAGGTCAGTTTAGACCCGTAACTTTTCTGATCTCTTTCGATAAAAAGGGACCATAGAAAACTCAGATTTTGTTCGAACGAAAAAGATCCTCAATTCAGAAAACTCAACTTCTTCCCTGAAATTGGTTTGGTTTCCTCTCCGTTCTATTCAACGAAATCATCAATCCTCAAAGCACAGGTGGATCTAACGAAGACCTGGCAAAGGCATCCTCTTACAACTGATTCTTCTTAATCTCCAACGAAGCCGTGCGGAGGATCCCGGTGGTTCTTACCATTTATAGCACGACTTCTGTCAACAATAATATAATGAAGTGTTCAACTTCTTGGTACCTCTTCATTAGCTACTATATAAGTCGTGGCTTAAGACCAGGGAATACATTTCTTGGAAAGCGAAGTGTAAGGTTTATTGAGGTTTGCTCGGTAAAAAGAAAAAAAGTTGTTGCTGCTTGTTAGTTTGTTAGTTACTACTTTAATTTGCATCTGATTTTTTGATGCATGTCCTGGATCTAATAAAAACGTGAATCTCTGTGCGTTTTCTTTTCATAGATAAATATGACTACATTTTTGAGTTTTATGTGAAACTGTAATCATGAAATTTACTTCTGTTTTTTTTGCCCTTCCAACTCCTCACTCCTACTTATACATTATTTTCCATGAATTGGCTGCTTGGTGGTAAGCAATGCTCCTGGATCATATTTGAATTGGCATGTAAATGCATATATCTCTTATCTACTTGTATATAGGTTACGTTATTGGTTAATTCTATTACTTTAATCTGACTTAGTAACTTCACGTTTATCATAATATAAAAATTGCAGATGGGTTTGATTTTATCAGCAATTACATACATATCTATGGCAAAAGTTAGTATTTACGCTTTTCTTTGACCAAGAGAAGAGCAAGAGAAGGCTAAGAAAGTTAAGGTTTGTTCTTTTTTTAAGAAGTATTTACGCTTTTCTTATGCAACTATTCTTGTTTGATAGTTATCTAAAAAAGTTAAAGTTTTCTCCCGAAACATTCTTCTTCGTCTAGGAACGATCACTATACTCATAACAGCAGCAAGCATTGTAGTTGTAGCAGTAGTGTTCTTCTTCTTCCTACAAAAAGGACTCATGGAGCGGCTGCCAACTAGAGAAAACAGAATCAGCATCTAGAACACTTTACCTCTGTTTCCTCTTCCTCGGTGGAGAAAGCGACTTTGGCTCGAGAAGATTTCACAGGGTTTGGAGATAATGTGAAAAGTCTGATCCTTAACGAGAATGGCTTCGATGTTTTGTATTAGAGAATTCTGCAGAGCTAGAGACAGAGAAGAAGGTGTAGAGAAGATAATTTTAGTCTTATCTCACTCGTTTTAAATGAGAAGTATCTCAATTCTCATTTTTAAATCACAAACAATTCTAAAGTTATAAAAGCATCTTACTAAATCAGCAATGAGTGTTTATTTATACTTTTGAATTTTTTCAAAATCACCTAAAGATTCTCAAATCCCCTCAAATCTCACCAAATTTAAAACCTCCTCAAACATTCAATCCAATACATCCTTATAATTAATTTTACATTTAACATTATTTATTTTTCTTAAAGCCATAATTCATGACTTTTATTATTTTCTAAAATCATAGCTATTATTTTATAATCAAAGTTTTCACAGCTAAATAAAAAAATTAAAACCTAAAGTCTACAGCAGTTACCAATAGTCTCTAAATTTAACCGAAGTTAAAAATTTAAGTGAAAACAAATAAAGAAAAAGGAAACGGATAATCCAACGGGTCACGGCCCAATAACCCGATTACCGAGTCGAACTCGCTCCGTAATAATCTTTGTTGCCACATTGTGCGTTAGAGGAGGTTGTTTATCTTTCTCGACACGATTAGGGCTCATCTTCTCTCTCAAAGAGTCTTCACATCCTTCATCAATGGCGGTTCTCGAACTCTAACAACCTTTCATCAATCCATCATCACTGGTAAAACCAAAAAAAAAAATCGGGAAAAAGGATTTCGAAATTTCTTCATTACTTTTCGCAAACCTTCGTAATCATTCACGTCTCTAGATTCATCTCTAGTGTGCAGGACTCTCTTAGATCTTAGATTCGCCTTACAATTTCAGCGTTTGCGTTTCCGATTTCAGCGTTTGTGGTTCCGACTTTAGTTTAGATGGAAGCAAAGGTTCCTCGGCCAAGAGGAAGACCGAGGAAACGGCAGAAACTAGAGTTAGAGAATGGGAAAAGGAAGAAGCAGGTAATTGAAGTGGAACCGGCAGTTCCGGTATCCCTTCTAGGTCGTTACGTGTTGAAAGATTTCGATGATAATGGAGTTTTCTTAGGGAAGGTAGTGTCTTACGAGACTGGGTTATATAGAGTTGAATATGAAGATGGTGATTATGAGGATATGGAGAGTGGTGATCTTCGTCGTTTACTTATTCAAGATAGTTACTTAGACGATGAGTTATGTGTTCGAAGGAGTAAATTAGATAAACTTATTATGAAGAACGAAGAGAAGAAGAAGAAGAAGAATAAGAAGAAGAATCATGTAGATGACGTCGAGGAGGCAAGGCCAAGTTCTGAGGTTGAAGTTGATGAATGTAGTGATTCAGATTCTTCTGATTGTGAAGATAAGAAAGATTCGGTTTTTGAAACTGAGGTTGTGCCACCTGTGGATTTACCTCCTTCATCAGGAACGATTGGTATCCCTGAGGCGGATGTTGCGCAACTCTTGTCTGTGTACGGGTTCTTAAGGTCGTTTAGTTTTCAGCTATTTATCTGTCCGTTTGAACTGGATGAATTTGTTGGAGCGTTGAGATTTTTAGGACCGAGTTCTTTGTTGGATTCTGTTCATGTGGCTTTGTTGCGGGTGTTGAAAGGTCATCTTGAGAGACTCTCTGTAGATGAGTCTGAGCTGGCTTCAAAATGCTTGAAGTAAGTGCAGATATAGTTTATTGATTTGGGTATTAGATTTTCCTTATCTTTGAAGTTTTTGCATTCCATAGTGTATCAATTGTCTTAAGAAACAGCAGATTGTGTTATTGGGTTAGGTATTTGCATATCGTTTTAATGGTGAAGTTGAATTTGTCATTCACCTCAAGCTCAAGAATGGTGTTTATACGCAAATCTTTTATAGCTGTTATTAGGGAAATTTTACTGGCGGTGGTTATTAAGGGATTAGTCTATTCTGCCAGTGGAAATGGATGAGAGAGATTATTGTTGGATGCTCCATTTGTTTAGTGGATAGCATTTCACAGATTTTGTTGCTTTGCCTTCTGCAGGTGCATTGATTGGAGCTTGCTCGATGTGCTAACTTGGCCTGTTTATTTGGTTCAGTACTTTGCTGCAATGGGGCATGCAACTGGGCCTCAGTGGAATTCTTTTTACAAATTTGTCCTGGAAATGCAGTATTATTCCTTACCCGTTGGGATGAAGTTGAAGATCCTGCAAATTCTTTGTGATGACATCTTTGATGTAGTAGATCTAAGAGGCGAAATAGATGGCCGTGAAGAATCTGAATTTGGAATTGATCCTGAAAGAGTTGCCACTGATCTTCCTGAAAACGGACCCAGACGGGTCCACCCCAGATTCGCTAAAACCTCAGCTTGCAAGGAGGATATAAGCTCAACAAACGAGTCTAAAAATTTGGGTTCAAATGAAGTTAGCTCAGATTTGGATGCAAACAGCGATGAATGTAGGATTTGTGGAATGGATGGGACGTTGCTTTGTTGTGATGGATGCCCCTTAGCATATCACTCAAGATGCATTGGTGTGGTCAAAATGTATATACCAGATGGTCCATGGTTTTGTCCAGAGTGCTCTATCAACAAAAAGGGGCCAAAAATTGCTCATGGAACCTCACTCAGAGGAGCTGTACAATTTGGGATGGATCCTTATGGGCGACTCTTCTTGGGTACTTGCAATCACTTACTGGTGTATGTTTTCGATGCCTTAATTCATATATATTTTATGCACTTAATTGGAGTTAGAGAGCTGATCTTTTTTTCAGTTATATGCCCCTGCTACATATAACCCTTGTGAAGCGTTGGTTAATTAAGAGTGACTTGTTCCTAGACATATATTTGCCAACATGTTTTTGCCAGCATGAGGCTGGAACTCGTAAATTGCTTGAACTTTCTTGTTATGATACTCATGAATCTTCTCCATTTCTGGGGATTAACCTTTTATATTAAATCACAGGCTAAATGTATCTGTCAAGGGAGATACAGTTGTCAAGTACTACAATGTCAATGACATATCAAATGTCGTACGAGTGCTTTTATCTGAGTCAAGTCATGCGCTAGAATATTTGGATATTTGCAAATCTATCACCCAATACTGGGATCTTCCTGGAGGTTTTATCTCTTTGAGAGAAGGGGAGATTGGTTTAGCTGAAGCAAAGAATAAGGAGGATAGCAAGGTTCCAGAGATCAAGTCCGACGGCGCATATGTTTCCTGTAGAAATGATATCCCTGCATCTGCTTTGGGTAATAATCACAATGGCGTTATAGGAGGTACAAGTGGAATTCAGGAGAAGAAATTGGCTGCTGATGTTAAATACTCCGGTTTGTTGTTTAAACCTCAAGCATACAATAATCATTACACAAATGGGGAGTTGGCTGTATCGGCTGCTACTACTTTGGCTGATCTAACATCAGAGGAAACCCACGAACCTGATCTTCGCAAGTATAGTACTGCCAAGAAAACTGCATCAAATAATATCTTAGTGCAGATGAAAGCATTTTCATTAGTAGCCTCACGTTTCTTCTGGCCAAGTCCTGATAAGAAGGAAATTAC
This sequence comes from Sisymbrium irio, assembly GCA_000411075.1. NCBI lineage: Eukaryota > Viridiplantae > Streptophyta > Magnoliopsida > Brassicales > Brassicaceae > Sisymbrium > Sisymbrium irio. The sequence continues at coordinate 15,645 of KE155313.1, forward strand.
AAGAGAGAGGTGTGGTTGGTGTCATTCTTGCAAACTCACATCTGCAAGCAGGAGAGGATGCATGTTAAATGCAGCTGTATCGGGTGCCACTAAGGGTGCTACGAAGATATTCAGTGGCCTTTTTCCTCTAAAGAATGGGGTGGGAGTGCTTTCAAGTATTGCAGCATATGCTCTATACATGGAGGAAAGCTTGCGTGGTCTGATTTCTGGCCCTTTTTTCAGTGAAACTCTGAGAAAACAATGGCGTAAGCAGGTAGAGGAAGCCTCAACATGCAAAGTGCTAAAAGCACTCCTACTTGAAGTGAGTAGTTCTTTTTCTTTATAATATTTTTCTTGGTTGAAACACTTATGTACTGTTTCTTAAAACACTCTTGGTCCATTTCTCTCTAGATTAAAGTTGATAGTCGACACTATAGTGTGATTTACTAATGATATTCTTTTTGTTGTCACATCTGATTGATATTGTTCTCAACACCGCAATGTGGTTTGTTTATTTTGATTGCAGCTTGAGGAAAATATTTGCAGTATTGCTCTGTCAAGCGATTGGTTTAAACTGATGGATGATTGGTTGATAGAACTCTCTATGTTCCCAAGTGCTCCACTCACAGTTGTGGCGACACAGAAACGTGGACCGGGTAGGAGGAGGCAAAGGAGCCCGGCTGAAGTTTCAGCTGAAGGTTCTGAAGATGATAGCTTTACTTGGTGGCGAGGAGGGAAGTTATCAAAAGTTATACTATTGAAAGCAGTTTTGTCACAGCCAGCGATAAGGAAAGCAGCTTGTCAAGGTATACTTGTTTCTCTGTCTTTTGTAATTCATAAGCATGTGAAGAGTTTATTTAGTTTTCGGATTTCCTTATTGATGGTTCCGCCGTAGTAATCCTAATTTATGACACAAAAGTTGGTTTTGTTTCTTATTAGGCGGTTCTAAAAAGATTCCTGGATTTAGTTACTGTGATGCTTCTTACATTCCAAAGAGAAGTAGACGGTCTATTTGGAAAGCTGCAGTTGAAAGTAGCAAGAACATATCTCAGCTCGCTCTTCAGGTTTGTGTCTATATTCTATTATTTCTGTTGTTAGTTTGTATTTGTTACATTGTTGTTTGCTGCTGAGATTTAATCAAACCTTTGGGTCAGGTAAGACATCTGGATATGGCTATAAGGTGGAGTGAACTTTTACGGCCAGAGCAAAATCTCCAGGATGTCAAAGGCCTAGAGACTGATGCCACAGTTTTTAGAAACGCTCGTATATGTGACAAAAAGATTAGTGATGACAAGGTTAGCTACGGAGTTTTCTTTGGAAATCAAAAGCATCTGCCATCACGAGTGATGAAGAATATAATCGAGGTCGAGAAAACCCAAGATGGAAATGAAAAGTATTGGTTCCAGGAAGCACGTGTTCCCTTATACTTGATCAAAGAATTTGAAGAGAGTTTGCATAGAGTATCAATGCCTCCAACCAAGAAGCCATCAAAAACATTATCAAAGCTGCAGAAAAAGCAGCTGAAAGCTTCCCGCACGGACATATTTTCATATATAGCCTCAAGGAAGGACAACATGGAGAAATGTTCTTGTGCGTCATGTCATCAAGATGTTCTACTGCGGTAATCTTTTTTTTTTTTTTACCTTTTGAGGCGCTTGTTTTACTTTTATTGTGTACCTTGCTAATTTTCTCTTCCCACTCTACGCATGTTGGCAGAGATACAACAACGTGCAGTTCTTGCCAAGGTACAATATTTTACTGTTTGAACTTTTACATTTTTGTAATAACTAGAAAGTATAATTATTCTTTCTGAACTCTTCTGGGTCGACATATGCAAGTTGCTGGTATCTGAATCACCAACTTTCCCATTATCTTCTATCACAACATCTCATTTGCTAACCTGAAAATTATTTCTTCAATCCGATAAGTAAGATTACCTTAATACAGTTTAGATCAAGCTTGATTGGGACTTCAATTTCTGTTGTAGGATTTGTAGAGTTTCATATATGAGTCGTTTTGTGCTGAAGTGTCATGTTTTGTTTTTTTTTTCTTTTGTTTTTCAGGGTTTTGTCACAATGAGTGCACTTGGAAGTCACAACACACAAATGGAAAAATTGAATTTCTGGTCACCTGCAAACAGTGTTACCTTGCAAAGACTCGTATTCAAACTAATATCATTCACAGACAACCGATAACACCTCAGCTAACGATCAACGGACGACATCAAAATGCGGTCACTCCAGTCATCAAGATTAAGCCTCCTAGTCAACCATTACCATCTCAGAAAACACAGGAGAAGCCTTCGGTAGTTAAACAAATCACTCATGTTTCCACTGTGGCATCCAATATTAAACAGAAGACATTGTCCTGTGGAGTCATCTGGAGGAAGAAGAACTTGGAGGACACAGGTGTTGATTTCAGGAAACAATACATTCTGTTGGCTGGAAGATCAGATAAACCTGGTCTTGAACCAGTTTGTGGGCTCTGCCAAAAGCCATACAATCCTGGTTTGATGTATATTCACTGTACCAAATGCGAAAGTAAGCACAGATCATTCGCTCAGTTACATCTTTTTCGTAGTGTGAATACCTCTTTTCTTATCTGATATATGAATTTCAAATGCAGAGTGGTTCCACACTGAAGCTGTTAAGCTCATGGAGTCGCAAATCCCTGAAGTAGTTGGGTTTAAGTGTTGCAAATGTCGTCGTATACGACAACCTGATTGCCCTTACACAGATCCCAAACTTATTGAACAGAAGCAGATCAAAAGATTAGTCTTCAAGAACCAGAAACAAAGACAAGGAAACTCCAGTTTGGATTCTGATTTCGAAAGAATGTCAGAACAAAAAGACTCACAACCTTCGACTCCTTTGCCTGTTACTCCTATGTTTCCCCCTGTAGACGCATTTTTCCCAGAGGATGATCCCCTGCTGGTCTCAGTCTCCAAAGTTGAACAAATCACACCAACTAGTTTCGATCTTGAGTGGAACACCGGTGCCTCTGCGCCTGGACCCCAGAAGCTACCAGTTAGAAGACAAGCGAAACGAGAAGACTCTAATGCAAACTATCCCGAGCCACAACCTCTAGTGAAACCCGAAGAAGCCGAACAAGTTTTGCCTGTTGTCTCAGACTGGGATGCGTCTGGCGAGTTACTATTCGACTACGAGGACATGGAATTTGAACCTCAGACCTATTTCTCATTGACCGAGTTACTGACGGCCGATGATAGTAATGGTCAGTACGAGCTAAATGGCGATAAGGATGTTCCAGTAATTAACACTCAAGGAGAAGCAACAGAAGAAGAGTATGAAGAGATGGGTCCATGTCAGAGATGTTCACAAATGGAGCCAGTGCCTGATCTTCTGTGCACAGTTTGTGGATTGCTAATACATTCTCACTGTTCTCCATGGGAGGAGGAACCATCAGCCTTCCCAGGAAGTGGTTGGAGCTGTGGGCAGTGCCGTGAGTGGCAGTAGTGGTTGTGGATGGACCCTGGATTTTTGGGTCCCATCCCCGAATTGACTTACCACATTCTTTGTTTTTTCCCCTTGACATAATTATTCGTATCCTCAGTTGGCTTATTTATGGCAGATGGGCTTGTAAGTTCTTTATGGGTTTGTGCTCCTCTGTTTCTCGTCTTGGTATATAGATGGATACGTATAATCTTTATATTTTTCGGGTTGAGTACTGTGCCTTTGACGACGTAGACATGCGTAGCTTCATGAGCATCTTCATTAGGGGATCATAGAGGTAGTCATGGGCGTTTGAACCGAAACCGAAGTACCGAACGAAACCGAACCAAAATAATGGAACCGAAACCGAACCGAATGTTAATGAAATATCTATTGGATATTAAATAAAAAACTTATGGTTATTCGAACCGAACCGAAACCGAACCGAGAACCGAATGGTTACCCAAATACCCGAAATATAATTTATATACCTAAAAATATTAGTTATGTTTAGATTTAAAATAACCAAATAATTAAAATTAACTAAATATTTTCAGAAAAA
>KE155316.1:0-16449 GCA_000411075.1 Sisymbrium irio
GTTCAGGAATTACCGAGAAGATGATGAATGAGGCGAAATCAGTGAAAGACGTGAATTGATAAAGTTTGAGGTTTAATTCAGACAAAGAAACGCGAGGAAATCGCCGGAAGAAGATGATAACGAAGAGACCAGTAGAGAGAGGAACAACTTTTTGAGTACGATAGCCGAATAGACGGGTGCATGCGTGAGAGAGAGAAACTGAGCGTTCGAAGATAAATGATCGCACTAGTCTCGGGAAAAAGAAATCCTGTGTCAGGGGGGAAGATCTTGATTAAATGCCATTACGATATACACGAGAGGTTTAATGGACATTGTATAGAGACGAAGGGTTATATTATGAGACACCTTTTTGACAGTGTCATATTCGCATATTAACGTGAAAAAATGAGACAGTCGTTATAGTTTCTCTATTCTTTATACAAGGCTCAGATTTCTAAGTATATTATATTTTTTTACTATCAACAACATTCTGTGTATTATAAAAAAGATCTGTGGCACTGATCATACGATAAGGATGTTTTTTTCCGATCTCTAATTTATATTTCCTCGATTTTGATTAATTGTCGTTTTAGAGATTTTTTGTTATTTTAAACTAATTGATGTTTTTGAATTCAATGCAAAATTTAATAATTTTATTGTTTTATAATCATTTGTATTCTACAAAATATAATAATATTAGTTAAATTGTATTTAGATATATAGGTAATACTTCTTCTGTATTTTATTAAGTGTCGTTTTAGGTTTATACACACAGTTTAATAAAACATATGAATTTGTATTTTTTCAAAGAAAAAACACAACTATCTATACACCTAACCATATTTCAACCAATAGAAAAATAAATAGGAGAATCTTATTAATAAATTTTGCATTAAAATTCTAAAACGAGACTTATTTTGAAACGTAAATTTTACTCTAAAACGACACTTATTTTAATACGAAAAAAGTAGTATTTTTTTGAAAAATTAACAAATTAAATATTTGTTTTTAATTTATGTGCATTATTCTAAAACGATAATTAATGAAAACCAAAGAGTGTTGAATATCCAATCACTAATCACTATCAGATATTCAATCGCTAGTTTTTTCGAATTTCTAAAATATAATAATATTTAATTTTCTTTCTTACAAGTTAATGCAGGCTTTTAAGTTTTAACTTCGATTTTGAGAAATTGAAATCTTCTCTATATTTTGGGACAGTCAACTACTGAATATGAATAAGACTGAAAAATGGATGGAAAAATTGTCATTTTGTTTCAAGCGCGTGCTACTAAAATACAAATATACATATACAACTATAATAAAATAAAGATAAAATAAGATTTCCCAGAATTGTAATATAAAATTGAGAACAATATCATAAGAGCACGGATTTTTAAATTCGATGTTTTAAACGTACACTATTTAAAACATATATTTTAATGTACACTATTTTTTTTTTGTCATCAAATAAACAGACTCATATCGACTCTGTTAACCAAACGGATAGCTCTGTATCAACATGAACAACATAAGATTGCTGAATTTTTGCACTCTGTGCTAGCTTATCCGCTCTTATATTTTGCGTTCGTGGGACGTGAATGATCTCGGAGCTGTGAAAGTGTTCCTTCAGGCTTTTTAAATCTTCTAAATAGCTTGCAAAAGCTGGCCATTCCTCCAGCTTTTTAACGTACACTATTTAAAACATAAATTTTAAAATAAACTATTTAAAATATAAACTTTTGATAACTATTTAAAAAACCATTAAATTTTTTATGTTAACTCATTTAACGAAACTATTAATTAGCGTTAATGCATCATCACCATTTTTTGTTAATTACCAAATGACATTGTATTAATTTCAGAAAAAATATCATAATTTTTTTTTTAAATTGAGACCAATTAAAATATAAACTTTGAATACAGACTATTAACACATGGATTTTGAATATAAGCCTAACCATCAATTTTCATGACTGTTTTTTATAAAAATTATGTTTTGTTGAGTTAACTATATTATCACATTTAACATAACTATTAATGTGTATTAAAAATAAACACTTAAACAACAACACTTTTTTTGGTTCCTATTTGCAGCGTAGCATTCTAATAACTTTTCTTGGCATTGCTTACCTGTGAAAATAAGAAAAATTTAAAAAAATATAAAAACTGAGTAAAACACTATGTTCATTTTAGCTAAGTTAATGAAACTTAAAACTTGTTTATATTTGATAACAAGATTTTGGAATTAATTCTTAATCACTAATCCTAGATATCAATCAACTTAAATATCATAGCAAGAAGGATCTAATCCACTCAGAGAGATGAACACACCAATGATGCTGTTTTAAGCTTAATCCAAGTGCAATCAAACTTACAAATATCACTAGCAACCTAAACAAGAAATTAAAAAGGAAACAAGTAGAGGCAAACAAAGATTTAAGAGGAGAATGGAAAAAACAGAGCAATAAACAAAAACAGAACAAATAAACTAATTAAGAGAGAGATTAGATTTCATGTTAAAGTAATTGATCTAAGATGATTAATTAATAACTGTGAGGTGCTAAAAACAATAAAGAACATTCCTAAATGCCAAGAACTCAATTCTAGTCATATCATTCTCATGAATATGATCATAACCAATCCAAACAAAAGTATCAACTCTCAGTGGCAATTACAAAGCTCAAAAGCATTAGAAACTAGTCTACTAGACTACTAAGCATGTTTAACATCAATCATCATTGGAAAACAAGCAAATCTCTAAATGGATTTGGGTCAGACATTTCATCAAACACTTTTGATGCAAGATGAAACTTAACTTCTAGAACAGAGATTTTGCCTCTAATCTAGCATTAAGAACAATCCAAATAGATAGGAACCACTTAGGTAAGCACTAAACACCTCTAATTATCTCTTAATTACCCTAAATCTACTAAACCCTAAAGCCTAATGAAGAACTACTCACTATCATATTGAAAACACACAAACACGTGTTGGATAAATGCATAATCAAGAGATTAGAAAGATTAAACAAAAAAAGAATAATGATTAACAAAGATTAAAGAAAAACTTGTCTTATATTATAAAAAAACCTCAAAGGGTTTTAGGCTTACACCAAGGATAAAAAGATAATTCTCAAGATTATGTTTAAACCTATTTATAGAAAACCTAAAACTGAACCGGGTTAACCCATATACACTTGGGTCAATCAAAACATAAAAATAGGCAAAAAATGACCCGCAGCGGCTCGTTCCTGCACAAACCACTGTGACAAGTCGTTGTAACACGCGAGAGAAAAGGGAATTTTGTTGCAGCGGCTCGGTCGTGTTTCTGAACCGCTGGAGATGAGCCGATGTGCGTTTTGCAGTGGTTCAGATTCACCCGAGCCGCTGTGCTCCAGCCGCTGCTACACCTACATCAATTCTTCTTCATGGTTTTGCTCATTTGATCGCCTCCTTTGTTTCAAAACATCTTTTTAGCAACTCCTGCACTTAAAAATGACAAATGTAGATCTATACACCCTAAAAATATATAAGTGCAATGAAAAGAATTAAAAAGATGAAGAAAATGATTCTTAAAAACTATTAAAAACCAAGAACATCAATATTTTAAATGATATCAATCTAAAACAAAATTGTATTTAATGATCTTAATTTGAAAATTTGTGTTTTCATTATAATTTTTTCTAGAATTAATATCTTATTGTTTTGTGGCTAACTGAGAATGGTAACAATGTATTAACACCGTTTAGTAGAACGTCATATTTATTTTCATCTATATCAAAATTCATGATTTAAATGACTTATATTTAAGAGTTCAGAATTTTTATGATATTATGAATATAAGATTTCATCTTCTTCTTGCTAAAAACGGTCAATAAAACACAAACAACGCAATCTATACATTTTACCATTTTCATTTTACAAAACTATCTTCGTTTTTTTCTTTTCTTTTGTACATTGTATAACAGAGACTACAATTATTGTCCCAAAAAAGAATAATTTTTAGTTTGAACAGTAATTGAAAAGATGTGTCGGAAGCTATTAGTACTAAATTTAAATGTATTCAGTCGCGTTGACTTGTTTATCAACCGTTACATGCAAATATATTTTTAAGAATATAGTATAAGATATGCTTATTAATGCATCTTATATAATTAATTCTAACAAGTTACGAAAATTAATGACAACGTATCTGCTACCAGAACGGATTAAGACAGGCTAAGACAAACCTGAGTTACATATCTGCTACCAGAATAGATTTACGACATAGTCAACTAGTCTAATATATATCTTTCCGTGACCTGTATTGTATTAAGATTAACATAGGTTGATATCATTGCTTCTCTGGTGATAAAATAAAAAAGAATAAGAATGATTGTATCCCAACATCTTGTTGATAAGTTGGTCAATACTCAATAGTAAAATATGGAACATGGTATATATTGTTCTTGCACACAAAAAAAGGTATATTGTATATTGTTCTTGCACACAAAAATGTATATATTGTTCAAAGCAGATGACGTTTTGATATGAGACAAATTAAGATTTGATTAAATTGATTCATATGGTAGAATAGATTTTGTGTAATAAATGGTTAAAGATTTAGTCCATTAATACTTCATTTTGTGAAAATCCCCCTTAAAGCTGCTACATATTGAAACGGTTTTATGACATAATTGACAGTATGACAGTAAAATTTCGAACTGTGTCAAATCTGTTGTTGCAGTTATTTATTAGCACTAAATTAATTTTGTAGTTAACATTATGATAATACCCTCGTTAGCTTCTACTAAAAAGGTAGTAATTAGCTACTTACGTACTCCGAATGTACCAAACACTTGACGTCGCGAGACGTTACAATCAAATATAGACAGACTCATCCGCTCGTGAGTCGTGACCCTCCTGCGTTGACACCATCCAGAGTGTATTACCTCTATAAATCTATATCTTAGCATTATATATATAATATTTTAAATTTTAAAGACAAAATAAAATCTTTATAGTAACAAATACCTTTTGCGTACTTGGAATATAGTTAAATTCATTTTTTTTTATTTTGTGTTTTGGATTTAAAACTCCAGGAACATCAACAAAGAACTCCAAGAATAATAGAATATCAACGACATTCCAACCGTACGTAGCCCTGGGCCAAATATAATGTTTTGCTTTTTCTGTAGATATGAATAACTTTACATGTTTTCTACACATTATCATGTTTGATCTATAAAACCTGATCACGTGGAGCATGTTCGACCAATATTAGAAAAAATTTAAACTTCTTTTGTATATAAAAATACAGATGAGATTTCTCGATTACAGTAGTCATTTATTGATTGTTATATACAATCATGTGCCGAGAATTTATATGAAAGAAAAGCAAAATGACTCAGTATGGACTCTATGGACGGATAAATTAAATGAAAGAAATAAATAAGTGAGTAGACTCAGCTAGCTCCACGAGCATGTATACATTTAAATGTACAAACAACTGCATGTATATAGTTATGGGCAGTTAAGCTATTAAAGTCATAACCAGAAACCCCCAAAACAATAGTAATATAATTTATTATTTATGTTATCATATGTATTTAATGGAATTGTTATATTTAGCCTAAAGAACAGTTCTACGATGGTATGGGCAAGTATGGTATTTCTATGGCGACGGCACACCAAGGATCGAGTAGTATCTTTTGAAAATAACCACACGTAGGAAAATATTAATGGCCAAGCAGCCAAATGAGAGAAATTGACTTTTCATACTATATATATCACGGGAGATTTCATTTAATTTTTAATTATATATCACGTATATATAGTATTTTCAGTTTTTTTTTTATAATGAAAGTACTTTTCATATTATGTTGCCAAAAGAAAGTTTCAATAATTCTTCCATCATTTGGAAAATTCTTCCATATTATTTTATTACATGCAATAATACAGTTGCGCCCTTTTAATATTACAACTTGACAAAAAGAACTTTTTCAGTTTCATTAATTGACCGTTTCAAACTGTTTTATTAGAGGAAAAAGCTTACAAAATGGCTTAGCTTATTAGCTAGAGAATCAGCCAGTAAATTGGCAATTGCAAAATATAAATGAATAAAAGATCGATAAGAACAAGGACGATAATCGACTGATGTCGTGGAAACTTGGTAGAGTTCCGCAATTTGGTCCCATGTTTGATTTTAGACAAAACTAAACAAATATATTTCTAAGAAAATTTTAAAATCCCATCTTAAGAGACTTATCCACATAAGATATATATATAAAAAAAAAAGATATAAATAATATACAGATAGTGAGTTTTTCTAAATAATATTATAAAATGAAACCATTGTGCTACCCAAATTTAAATTCGATCAATTTATTCATGTTGTTAAGGAAAAAGAATAACATATTTATATTACAAATCCTGGTTATATTATTGGTTAAATTTAAAAGGTTTTTGGAAAATAATAATATTAAAACATGGGGTTTTTATTTTGTCATAAATAATCAATTGAACAGTAGTAGTATTTACTTACATTATTGGACCAAGTAAATATGATATACAGAATTGGCCAAGCAGATAATGTAGAATACTCCTTCAGGGTGTGGAGAATAGTTGTGAGTTTGGTATCAATCTATGTCACTATTTATTTTGCACCTCCAACTTACACATTTGATAGATCCTTGTACTATGAATGTGTATTTTTATTGGAAAATAACGACATTACAGTTTCGTTGAATCCAATTTTTAAAGCAATTAATGGAAGAAAATCAGGCGAAGTCATTTTGCTTGACTAATAATTTCGTCGTCTCATTTATAATCTCAGTCCCCGATCTATCACGGAAGTCAAAGTAAACCTCACTTTTAGAAACTCTTAATTTAAAAAGAATATTTTCTTTTGTGTAAATGAATTGTTGACACAATTTTCTTGTTCTAGCACCCTAGTTGACTGCATTTATAAATATTTCGTCGTTATCTATCGGCTGACTATGATTCTATTTCTATCTGCGCCATAATGTGAAAGTCAAACTAACTAGAATTGACAACTTTATTAAATTTATTAAAAAAAAAATTTGATACACATAAAGTTAAAAAATTATTTTTCCGCTTAGATGAATTACCTGTTGTGTTGGAGCTTTTACAACAAAAAGGAATAAAAATCCATTATACTCCTAATTAATAAGATAAATGGATTTTTCTTGTATTATTCATTTAACCGTAACCCTTATTTATTCTTCCATGTATAATTAACGAGTGTTTGCCCTACAAGAAAGATGACTCTTAAGATTTTGTTAGATAGCCATCACACATTTTCAAAAAATAAAATAAAAAAGGAGTTCACACATTAATTTTCTTGGGATTTTGTTTAGTCTTCAAACTAGATGTCCCTACAAAGTGTTAGAAACTTGGCTCAAGCAAAAGATCAAGCGCCTTTGTTGAGGTTATCCCGCACTTTGGAAATTGTCCTTGCCTTTGCTAATGTATCCGCTTTTATTACTGTTCTTGTCTTTCCTAATGTATCCGCTTTCATACAAAACTAATTTCAGAATCTACGACCGTGAATGAGGCTGCAGTGACTGAGGCTTCTCCCATAAACTCAGTCAGTAATGATACTGCTCTTATTAGGACATGATTGGATGATCGACCATGATGGTCGAGCAGCTCCTAGAATCTCTGTCTTTAGTGATCAATCCATAATCGGATAGAGGCATGATATCGGACCGGTCGTTTGACCCACTGTTCGACCGTGTTGGTCAAACAAATTTTGTCTAAGACTACTGTAAAGTCTTTTTCTAGATTTTGAATGAGATATTTAAGAAAATTTAGTCTTCTTTAAACATCTTCGTACCTCTAGCTCCTGCAGTATATTGCACTTTAAGTGTTTATTTCCTTTTTTCCCAGGACTTAGCTTCTAACAAGATCTTCCTTGTAAATGCCACCATTTGGTGGATCTTTCTGGTTTTTCCTCTAAAAAGAATGAGCCAAATGAACGACACGGCAGAGAATAGCAATGATTTAGAAATCATTGATAAAATTGATGAAACAAACCGGACAACGTCACAATAGTAACTAGGTTAAACTAAAATTAAAGTATATGACTGACAGGAATTTTTTTTTTTTTAAGAAGAGTTTGTCCTGATATTATATAGGAATTATTGTTATCGCTATTAATATTATTAACTAGAAATAGTTCCACGCGTTGCGTGGATTTAATCTTTTATATAATTATCATAATTTAAAACATCTTTTATTTATATCTCAAAATATTACAAATATGTTTTTACGTTTGTATTATTTATGTTGTGTGAATTTAATCATATTTTTACATTATCTATGTTTATATTTTCATAAATTTACTTAATAAAATAAATTTAACATTTTCTCTAAATATAAATATACTACTTAGGATTGATAATATCTAACATTTTTACCTATACTATTTCAAAAATATTACAAATATATTTCATGAATTTAATAAAAATGATAGTAAAACTTTAAAAATATAAATAAATGTAAACAAAAAATAAAAAAACAAAAGATTAATAGATATTAAACTGTAACTTTAAAATTAACATAAATTGCAAGTCATTAAATTAGTGATAGAGAAATAAAATAAATTTAACATTTTCTATAAATATAAATATATTACTAAGAATTGATAATATCTAACATTTTTACCTATACTATTTCAAAAATATTACAAATATAATTCATGAATTTAATAAAATGATAATAAAACTCTAAAAATATAAATAAATGTAAACATAAAATAAAAAACAATAGATTAATAGATATTAAATTGTAACTTTGAAATTAACATAAATTGCAAGTCGTTAAATTAGTGACAATAAAATAGAGAGATAAAAGATAGAAAATGTAGTGACTTTTGAAGGCATATGTTAACCTCTTAATGATTATCTTTAACGAATATATATTTTTCCTATGAAATAAATGACTGATGAACTGTTGTTTAAAAGATTAATGACTGATCATTAATTTAAAAATAATAATAAAAATAAGTTTTTTATTTTTGTTTCAAACTTATTACGTAAATACAATTGATTAAAAAACAATTATGGATTATATTACTATCATGATCATATAAAATATATTTTTTTATAACTTTAATTTTGTTGAAATTTTTAAATGGACTAAAGAATAATTAAATATTAATTTATCAATAAAAAATTTATTTACATGATATCAAATATATATTGATAAAATATATAATATTTCTTATAATACTTGTTGTTTCTTATGAGATGAATTACTATAATATAAATGTGTATTAATAAATTAATTTTTTGAGAAACATATAATTTAAACACAATAAAGAAATAAGACTTTTAGCCCAATCAAATGAAAAATATAACCCAATAAAATTGATGTTAAAACAAATATTTAAAAAAGATATGTGGTACATCCTCAAGGCTTTAAAAAAAAAGAACCCTATTTTATTATATAAAAACTCTATTTTATTATATAAGATAATAATAATTGACTGTCCTCATATTCGAGAGACTAATGAAGGGTTAAACATACGACAGATTATAACATATTTTAGATAGGCTATTTACGTATCATTCTCCATCCTCGCACCAAATAGACCGTAACAACAATAAGATGTTGTCTTCTTTTACAATGGTTACGAGCTTCTCTACATTCAAAAAAATTCATATACATCCAGCATTACATAAATGATCACAACTAGTGATGGTAATGCATATCGGACTCTGTTAATAAAGAAACTAGTCATAGTATAAATAAACATTGTAATCTAGTAGTTTTGAGTTAGTAGTTTGAGTTAGGATTGTTGTTGTGGCATTATCCATATTCGAGTTTTTGGACAAAAATCTTTCATAATTTTAATTAGATAAATTAAATCTGATTATGATTATTCAAAAAAATTTGAATGCCGTTTAGCATGATAATATTATTTTTAATAATTGCGCATTAACATTCAACAGCAACTGTATATAATTTTTTTGCTAATTTTAAATTTTACTTGCATACTTCTCGAAATTTGAAAAAAAAAAGAAGTATTGGATATCTAAGTAACTTTGAATTCAAATCTAATGGCAGAAATAGCTTAAAAATCCTATTTACAGAAAGGAGTAATACATAAATAGTAAGTTATGTTCCGGAGACGTGTGTAAATTACACAATAAATATCTATACATATGTACACCTAACTTTGTTGGAGTGAGAGATGAATTAAATAAGGAAAAGTTAAGGTGGAGACAGAGAGAGAGATTAACGGAAAATTGAAGTGTCTAAGACAATAGATGAAGGAGAAGGTGGGGAAATACGAAGAAACGCACGCAGAAGGTGTGAGACAAAGCGTTTACTAATTAAAGATTAATACGTAATCTCTAAAACCACATTCGGTTGGTAGAAGTTGAGATGACTTAAGACAACTTCACTCTCTCACATTTGTGTGTGTCTCTCAATTTATTTTATTTTTGGGTTAATTTTCTCCTCTTCTTCACTTCCTTCACTCTCGCATATTCTTCTCCAACTCACATTTTAAGAATCTCTTTAATTATATAACTCATCTAGCCACAAATTACGAAATGAAAATTAAGTATGAGACTAGACATCAAATGAAAGGTGGTATACTATGAAGCATCTCGTGGCATCTATATATAGGCATTATTCCATCTAGGGAATGGAAAAATTTAATAGCATGTGAATGATAATGTATAACACTGTTCCACCAGTCTCTTTTTGATATATATATATATATTTCATCGTATATCAGGAATCAACAACTTTGATCCAAATCTTAAAATTGAGATAGAAAGAAAAAACAAAAGTTCCCAACTTAAGATGGATCCTAGTATACTAAGTCTCGACGTTTCTGTTCAAACAAATGTATTTAGGATGAAAGATTCAAGAACAATACGACTAAGCTTTTGAGCTTTCTTAATAGTACTATGAGGAGCTAGAGTTATCTTTTCAGAAGCTTATTTTTCGTAACACTAGACCATTTTTCTTTACAAAAAAAATATCACAATTTAATGTCTCTATAATCACACATTTAGAGACCTCATTTAATAAATCTGGAAACTCATAGACGTCATCTATAGATATCACATAACTTCCCATCATTTGAAAACCCGTTGCAACCACAACTTAGAGATAATTAATCACCTAAAACAGTGATATACTAATATATGATTTTGGCTGCAGTCGGGCGGATCTGAACGACCATAAATCAGATGATTACTTCTTTCCCATAAACTAACATGCTGCAAATCGTTTCTGAAAACGTCAACAATGGAGGACGAAGCTTGCTCTCTAAGAACCTAAATATTATTTTTCCAACAAAATCAAGCAAATCATAATAATGAAACCCAAAAAAAGGTGATGGACAAAAGAATTATATGCTTCCTCATAGTGGGCATCAAGAGATTGATCCAACATAACATCTTTGCGAACCTGAACTTCATCCATGTCGGGTCTCTCAGGTTGCATGGTGGAGGAAGAGCTTACACTACTTGTATCTTTCTCAGTATATATAAAACAATCCATCGAAGCGTTCTTACGTTGAGATTATGCCATATTTTTCCAGCAAAATGAATCTTATATTTCCTCTATCAAACGAAACCAACTTCTCAACCAAACTTAATTAGAATCCAAACTCGTAATAAATGTTAACAATCTCCAAAACACTAACGGATATATGCCTCTGCAAAATTCAAACATTACACGACTATATAAGACAGTTCTCTCTCATTGTTACTAACGCCTAAACATATGACAGTTATTAAACATCAACCTAAGATAGACACGTTACCAATTAGAAAAAGATTTGGTTTTTTATTTATATTTCGTAAAGGTATTTTTTCGTAATTGTAAGTCTTTTTATCAGCATTATACATGTTTTTTACCCAATTTTCCAGAAAACCAATCTGCCAAAACTCTTTCACTAATCATGGTATATATTTCAAAACTGATTCAAGTAATTACATTTTCTAATAAAGGAACAAGTTAAGACTTCTTCCACACCACGTTGCATCCTATATACATATGAGAGTTATTAAACATCAACGTGTCCCCACTTATCTCCTAAGTCGATTAAGCCAACAAATTTCACCGTAAGCTTTTGTGCAATAAATATATTTAAATTCTCTTTCTAATATATTAAATTCTCAAAAAAAAATTCAACGGTGAAGTAGAACCCACTGAAACATTCAGAGCTGTCGTTTCCTCATCCATTCTCATCTTCTCTTATATAATCACCTTTACAATCCACACTTCATTCTTATGCATCTTACTCACTTCATCATTTCTTCTTAAGACACAAACCAAAACAAAAAACAAAAAAAGGAGAAGAAAAAAACATAATAATATGGATCTTCTCCTTTTCCTGTTCTCCCTTCTTCTCTCTTATCTCTTCTTCAAGATCTGGAAACTCATAGACTCAAAGAAAGACAAAGATTGCTACATCTTAGACTACCAATGTCATAAACCATCCGACGACCGAATGGTGAGTACTCATTTCAGCGGAGAAATCATTCATCGAAACAAGAACCTCGGATTAAACGAATACAAGTTCCTTCTCAAAGCCATCGTCAGCTCAGGGATCGGTGAACAAACCTACGCTCCAAGACTCGTCTTCGAAGGCCGAGAAGAGCGTCCTTCGTTGCAAGATGGGATCTCGGAGATGGAAGAGTTCTACGTAGACAGCATTGGAAAACTCCTGGAGAGGCAGAAAGTCTCACCTAAAGAAGTCGACATCCTCGTAGTCAACGTCTCCATGCTCTCTTCAATGCCTTCTTTAGCTGCAAGAATCATAAATCATTACAAGATGAGAGACGACGTCAAAGTCTTCAACTTGACGGGGATGGGATGTAGCGCTAGTCTTATCTCTGTAGACATTGTCAAGAACATTTTCAAGAGCTACACTAACAAATTAGCTCTCGTTGCTACCTCCGAGTCTTTGAGCCCTAATTGGTATAGCGGAAACAACCGTTCGATGATTCTAGCTAATTGCTTGTTCCGATCCGGTGGTTGTGCTATTCTCTTGACTAACAAACGTAGCTTGAGAAAGAAGGCAATGTTTAAGCTCAAGTGTATGGTACGGACTCACCATGGAGCTAGAGAGGACTCTTACAATTGTTGTATCCAATCGGAGGACGAACAAGGGCGTGTAGGGTTTTACTTGGGGAAGAATCTACCAAGAGCGGCCACTCGCGCTTTTGTAGACAATCTCAAGGTTATAACACCCAAGATTCTTCCCGTGACCGAGCTCATGAGGTTCATGTTAAAACTTCTCATCAAGAAAATCAAGATGCGTCAAAACCCTAGCAAGGGCTCCACGAATCACCCACCGGGAACTCCTATGAAGGCAGGGATCAACTTCAAGACCGGGATTGAACATTTTTGCATTCATACAGGAGGAAAAGCTGTGATTGATGGGATCGGACATAGCTTGGATTTAACTGAGTATGATATTGAACCGGCCAGGATGACTCTTCACCGGTTTGGGAATACCTCGGCTAGTAGTCTGTGGTATGTGTTGGCTTACATGGAGGCTAAGAAGAGACTGAAGAGAGGAGATAGAGTGTTTATGATAAGCTTTGGAGCTGGTTTTAAGTGTAATAGCTGCGTTTGGGAAGTTGTGAGAGATCTCACCGTTGGAGAATCCAAAGAGAATGTGTGGAATCATTGCATTGATGATTATCCACCTCAATCGATTTCGAATCCTTATATGAAGATGTTTGGTTGGATTCAAGATGAAGAACCTGAGACTTTCAAGATCCCTGAGGAGTTCCCTGATACGTTTATGTAAAACGTTTCCGCACAGAACCGCAAACGCAAAAACAACACAAAGGTGACAATATTCTCTTTCTTTCTTTATTACTTTTTTTCTATTTTTCCCTTAGTTACAATTTACGTGTTATTTTTTTTTATTTAAAAAGTGGGATTGGAAAGGGATATGAATGCATGTAAAAGAAACTTCGATTACATTTTGCTTGGTATAATTTTTTTGGTGTTATAATTTGTTAATTCTACACTGTCAAAGAATTTAGGGGCATGCAACGTCCAATACGATGATAATTTTCACTAATTTACCATCGGACTGGAAATGTTGCCCTCTTTTCCTTTGTTAGAAGTTGTATCATTTTTAATATTTTTTGTATTAATGTTCATTTCCACTTTAATTTGTACTATTGTTTCTTATTTACTGAAGTATGTCAAGGTACAGATTCATTACCAATCCTCTTTTATCGTGATAATATATTTTCAATTGTTTGGTTGAAAACTAGTACGTAGAAATTAAATTTATACATGTTCCAGGACTCTTTTTTTCAACTGAAGTATTAAAAGTCTGCAGTAGACTTCTGAATTATGATGTTCAGATTCCGAACATGTCTTGATCTACTTTTCGTTGTTGTTAAAATAACATTTACATTCTTTAACAAAAATAAAAAACATTTACATCCACATGCGACATGTAATATTATTTTTGTTATTTCTATTCTTGGAACAATATTCATGTCATACTTTTTTCTTATTAAAAAAAAAACTAGAATGCATGAAATGGAAAATTGAAACCGAGTTTGTTTGGTTGGCAAGACATTCAATGAGCATTTCATTTCACCACCAAATCCCGGGCCCCAATTTTCTCCACAAAAAATGACAAAAAAAAAAATCGGAATTATTTATAGAGATCCTTTATAATAATACTCTGATTAGGTACGTGTAATAAAGTTTACTCGTGCCTCACGAGTTACGACAAAAGAAATAAAGTTTTAAAATGCCTCAATTAGGACCGATTTATTTGAAACGTATTTAGTAATAATCGGGGAAGAAAGAATATTTACATCGTTATCTTAGACTCTCCATGGTTTTTGAAGCCATAATTTTCCAACATGACCTAATGGAAGAAACCATTGTCGTTATAAGGGCATAGTCAAGAAAAATAAAGAGAGGGAAATGATAATGATATTTTTCCCGGTTAGAGTCTACTCAGAAACTTGATTTTATGAGCTGTGAGTTACTCGCTTTATGGACCAAGCACCTCTATTGTCTGTAACGAATTCAATACTGTTCCAGTTTTTTTTATTACAAAAATAAAACGAGAGAAACCATGATTTCACATTTATACCCATTAAATAGCAAAAGTAAAACAAACCCATTGTTTCCAACGAAAAATGTGGTCCATTGTTCTTCGGATGAAAACCCGGAATTGAATTAATAAAAATTTATATTAGTAATTTCAGATTAGAATTTCACGAGGATATATTTCTTATAGTAGTATTTTGAATCAGTATATTCTATGTGAGTCATAACAGCTTATTGTTATGAGTTAAGTTTCTAACAGATTGATTATATGTTTTGAGATTTTCAGGTTAATAAAATTATTCTAATATCTAACATTTTAATAATAATGACAAAATATGCATTAAGTACTCAAAATAAATTGTTATGAGTATTGAAGGCATGATTATCTAAATGTTAAATACTAATCAAAATAAGCTGTTATGACTAACATAAAAGACACTAGCAATAGAAACATTTTTCTCTGAAATTAATAATTTAAATTTCTAATCATAAAAAAATCAAATAAAATAAATTGGTGGGAAATTTAATTTTTGATAATATTTAATTTATAGATTTTGGTTACAAAATCATAATAATAATAATAATTGAGGAATCAAAAGAAGGAAAACACTAAAAAGGTAATAAATAAAGACATGTATGTGAGACAGTAGATAGGATGCACTCCAAAAATGAAATAAACCATTTTGTCCATCCATTCTTTTAATTTGCCACTCGACACAACTAAACATTTATTTTTTCTTCTCCCACGTGGCAATATTAAGAGCTGTTAATCATTTTAAACTATGTATTATCAATAAATTAGGGTTTGGTCCGTGCGTTATACGGATTGTGTTTTTTTGTTGTGTTTAAAACCAAACTATGTAAATTAAAAATCAAATACAGTTATTTCAATTTTAACCATTTTTTTCTTTAAATGGGTTTATATGCTTATGTCTATTCTTAAGTTTTTAATTTGTAATTTTCCTACACATGGCCGATAAAAAGAGAAAAATACTTTTTAGAGAAATGAAATTTAAAATAGACATATGATGCCATTTCAGAGCATAATTAGAAAATATTAATCTTAATTGTATAAGATTAACTTTAGATCAAAAATATAAGAAATTTAAAAATATTTTGTTTGTCCACATATATGCATTTCTATATTAATTAAACTATTTTTTTTTAATTATTTATTCTAACTTTAGATGCAATATACACAAATAATAAAAGACAGAATATATAGTATATTTTTAATTTAGAAATTAACATAAATTTTAACTCATTAAGTTAAAAAATTAAAAATAAAATGAAAATTTATAAAGTATGAAATTTTGGAAAACATATAAAAAAATTGTTAAACATTTGTATATAATAAATTTTAATTTGAAATTAATATAAATTTTAAGTCATTAAGTGTAAAATT
>KE155316.1:52126-62650 GCA_000411075.1 Sisymbrium irio
TTTAAAAAAAAAATTAATAGTGTTTGACAATAAAGATAAAAGATAAAAATAAATGAAAAACAAAAAATGTTAGAAAAATGAAAAGGTTACACCTTAACAAAATATTTCTTAAATGATTATTTTTTAATATATAGTAGATATGTTCCAGAATCCTGGAAATCAAGGGAAATCAAGTCACGTGTGTTTTTCACATCTACGTATACCTGCGTCCAATTCCCTCTACGTGAGTCCAAGTTATTTTCACTTAACATACACTTTCTCCAATTAGTTAAGATTATAGTAATATATAAACAAAAAAATGCTTTAGGAAAACTATATTTTTTTTTTGAGACACATTTTTTGGGCAGGTTAAACGCAAATATTTTGCCTTGGAATGCTTCCATAAGCTAAAACTTGACTAGACTTTGTTATATTATATACAAACATTTGATCGAAAGTATGTTCACTTGAAAACACAAAATTACAATTTAGTAATGCATAAATATTTTTCATTTTTCAACTTATATAACTGCATAAATTGCTTTTAAAAGAGTCTACAGATTTGTCTAATGATCATCAACTCATTGAATTAACTACTATAATCTTTATAGAATGTCATATTACTATGCATTAACAGGAACAAATATCAGATCTAAGCATTTTTATCAACGAAGATAATTTTTCTTACGGTTGTTAAAGTTTGGTAAAATCGTAGGTTTGAAATAACAAACAACAACAAAATGACATGTTTTAATTCAAAAAAAAAGAGTAAAACATTAAGGGCAACAAATTACATATTAGGGTGTCAGAATAATAAAAAACACCTAAAATAAATAAAAATTCGAAAGTTTTCAAAAATGACATGTTTTAATAAATAAATAAACGTTGAAAAAAAACAAACAAACAAAAGATTAAGGGAAAATTACATATTCTAAGAAAGGGATTAGGGTGTCAGAATAATAAAATACACCTAAAATAAAATAAAAATTCGAAAGTTTTAAAAAAAAAAATTGGTGCTTTTCTTTTATATTTTCCCGTGTTTGTCCTTTTTCACAACGGTCGGATCACGGATTTCTACAGCATAACGGCTAAAAATTTAACGCCGTCACCTTCTTTAGCGTCTAACAAGTCAAACGCCAGAGCGCCTACCGTAACGGTTCTTAACTCTCTCTTCTCTTTTTAATTAATCCTTCCCGAAATTTTAATTTTCTTTTTAATTTAAGAAACTCTTTAGCCTCTCGAATATATTCATTCTTCCTCTCTCTCTCTCTCTCTCGCCGGACGATAAACCACACAAATTTTCAAATTTCGATTTGCTTTGACGTGAACGATAACGATAGATTCTCCTTCGACGAAATCGGAAACTACAGACAAACCTCCGTCGTTCTCCGTTTTGATCGGTAATTTTCCTCCATTTTCAAATACGCATTTCAAATTTTGAAATCGTTTCATGATTTGGACTTTGTGTTATATGTATGATCTAAGCGAAGAGATTCCGGTTTTTGGCTATTGATCGTGTTAGATTTCGTTGAATCCTTGTTAGGTTTTTTGAAATAGCATTGGTTTAGATCGAATGGAATCAAACAATACGAAAAGAGGAGGAGGATCGATAAAATCGCCATGTCAAACTCCACGTTCGACTGATAAGTCAAATCGAGATCTACGATTAGCTGACTCCAACTCAAACTCCAACTCAAACCAAATTAGCAAGAATGAGAAAGAAAAAGGAGTTAATATACAAGTCATCGTTCGTTGCAGGTAACATATATCCTTCTAAAGGCGAGGAGGTTACTTATAAGCAGTTTCTTCTTCTTCTTCTTCTTGTTTTGATGTAACTTTTATATGTATTTTCAGACCTTTTAACTCGGAGGAGACGAGGTTACAAACACCTGCTGTGCTTACTTGCAATGACCGCAAAAAAGAAGTTGCTGTAGCTCAGAATATTGCTGGCAAACAGATTGATAAAACTTTCTTGTTTGATAAGGTTTATTGCTTGCATCTATCTCCATTGATTTGGATTAGTTCTTTTTGTTAGCAGATTTGCTTACAAGTTTGTTGATATGTTGTATATTAGGTTTTTGGGCCAACATCTCAACAAAAGGATTTGTATCATCAAGCAGTTTCTCCTATTGTGTTTGAGGTTCTTGATGGGTATAACTGTACCATCTTTGCTTACGGACAAACAGGAACTGGGAAGACGTACACTATGGAAGGAGGAGCAAGAAAAAAGGTAAGCCAAATTTTCAACAAGATGATTTTTGAAACAACAAAAAGGTGATACTCATCTTGTTTTTTTTTTTTTGTCAGAACGGTGAGATTCCGAGTGATGCAGGTGTTATCCCAAGAGCGGTTAAACAGATATTTGATATACTGGAAGCACAAAGCGCTGCTGAATACAGTTTGAAAGTTTCGTTTCTTGAGCTTTACAATGAAGAACTAACGGACCTTTTAGCTCCGGAAGAAACTAAGTTCAGTGATGATAAGTCAAAGAAGCCTCTTGCACTTATGGAAGATGGGAAAGGTGGTGTTTTCGTCAGAGGCTTGGAAGAAGAGATTGTGTCTACTGCTGATGAGATTTATAAAGTCTTGGAGAAAGGGTCATCCAAGAGACGCACAGCAGAGACTCTTCTCAACAAACAAAGTAGTAGATCTCATTCAATATTCTCGGTTACAATCCATATTAAGGAATGTACTCCAGAAGGGGAAGAGATTGTCAAAAGCGGAAAGCTAAATCTTGTTGATCTTGCTGGTTCGGAGAATATTTCACGCTCTGGTGCTCGAGAGGTATACATAACACTAACCATTTTCTCCTCTGATACTGTGTATTACCTCAGATGATTATACTAAACAATATCAGAGTCACTACATTGCAGGGTAGAGCCAGGGAAGCTGGAGAGATCAACAAAAGTTTGCTTACACTCGGACGTGTCATAAATGCTTTGGTTGAACACTCTGGTCATATTCCATATAGGTAATACAAAGATCTTTGCCTCTGAAAGATTTGAGACATGATCTGTAGGTCTCTAATCATATGATTATACGCATTTTAATTTCAGAGAAAGCAAGTTGACAAGATTGTTGAGAGACTCTTTGGGAGGAAAAACAAAAACTTGCGTTATTGCTACAGTTTCACCCTCTGTTCATTGCCTGGAAGAAACACTCAGCACCCTTGATTATGCACACCGTGCGAAACACATCAAGAATAAACCAGAGGTCTGTCAAATACATGATGATCTTTTATTTCTGCCAGTTTATTTATATAACACTGCCCTAACACTGTCCCTTCTGCATTCAGGTTAACCAGAAGATGATGAAATCAGCTATTATGAAAGATTTATATGGAGAAATTGAACGTTTGAAGCAAGGTATATATTTATTGGTCACATTTTGAGGATCCTTCTTTGTTAATCAAATACTTATGTGTCTGTTCTTGGCTGTTCAGAGGTCTATGCCGCAAGGGAGAAAAATGGAATTTATATTCCAAAGGAGAGGTACACTCAAGAAGAAGCCGAGAAAAAGGTGCACTTTGTCTTTAAGGAATAGGTAGCACTGTCATTTAACAATTTAGAAGATAGATTCAGACTTCATTATGTATTGGTTGCTGCAGGCTATGGCTGAAAAGATAGAGCAAATGGAAGTAGAGGGCGAAGCTAAAGACAAGGTGAGAAGTTCAATTTGGAATGATTATAGTGCAGTTGGCTCATTTCCAAGCTACTAAAATATGCTGACTATTGTGATTGTCGGATGTAGCAAATTGTTGAGCTTCAAGAGCTGTACAATGCGGAACAGCTTGTAACTGCTGGACTGAGAGAGAAGCTTGATAAGACTGAGGTTTCTATCAAATTTTTTTGTTCTGTCTTGTTGCCGAACATAGTTCCCTTCCCACTGACATGCAAATATTTTTTTCTTCTCTAATTTCAGAAAAAGCTCTGGGAAACTGAACAAGCATTGTTAGATCTCGAAGAGAAACATAGACAGGCAGTTGCAACAATTAAGGAAAAAGAGTATTTGATATCCAATCTCCTTAAATCTGGTAAGTTGGTTTTCATCTGTCTATGGTGTGGTTACATGTTGTGTTTCTTTCTTCCATCGATTTATGTTCAGAAGATATAGAGGTGTTAACCTTTTTCATATTTCCTCAGAGAAAACACTTGTCGACCGTGCTGTCGAGCTTCAGGCAGAGTTACAAAATGCAGCATCTGATGTTTCCAACCTGTTCGCCAAAATTGGTTTGTATTACTCTCTCTTTTCTCCCATTGTTGCCACTTGCCAAAACATTCTGAAAGTGAAAACTCACTAAGTTATTGGTGATTCCAGAGAGGAAAGACAAAATTGAAGACAGCAATAGATCGCTTATCCAAGAGTTCCAGTCACAATTACTACTGCAACTTGAAGTCTTGAACAACAGTGTTGCAGGTTCAGTGAGCCAACAGGAAAAACAATTGCAAGACATGGAAAAAGTTATGGCATCTTTCGTATCTGCAAAGACAAAGGTAACAAAAAAAAATTAATAACACTGTGATGTGATGTCTCTCTTCGATTAAGTTTACATACAAAAAGAAAAAAACTTTGGCTTATCGTCTTCTCTGCAGGCTACTGAAACACTACGGAAAAGTTTAGCACAGTTGAAGGAAAGGTACAATTCAGGCATCAAGTCTTTAGATGATATAGCAGGGAATCTGGATAAAGACAGCCAATCGACTTTGAATGACTTGAACTCGGAAGTGACAAAACATTCTTGTGCACTGGAAGATGTAAGAAGAGAGGAATCGTCAATTTCTTAAAGAACTCTATATAATCTTTTAAATTGGCTTTTGACCTTTTGAAATGGTGTATTGAATCAGATGTTTAAAGGATTTACATCAGAGGCTTACGCACTACTTGAAGGGCTTCAAGGTAGCCTTCACAATCAAGAGGAGAAGCTCTCTGCATTCACACAGCAACAGCGCGATTTGCATTCCCGATCAATGGAATCTGCTAAGTCCGTCTCCACGGTGATGTTAGACTTCTTCAAGACTCTAGACACGCATGCCGCAAAGCTAACAAAGCTAGCAGAAGATGCTCAAAACGTCAACGAGCAGAAATTATCAGCATTCACGAAGAAATTCGAGGTTTTTTTTTTATTATTTTCCTTATCTAATTCTACGATACAATCATTATGCTTGAGATATAACGATTATGGTCATTTCAGGAATCAATTGCAAATGAAGAGAAACAAATGCTTGAGAAAGTAGCTGAGTTACTAGCGAGTTCACACGCCAGGAAGAAAGAACTGGTTCAGATAGCTGTGCAGGATATTCGTGAAGGATCATCTTCCCAAACCGGTGCGTTGCAGCAAGAAATGTCTGCAATGCAAGAATCAGCTTCTTCCGTTAAAGTCCAATGGAACTCTCACATGGACCAAGCAGAATCTCATCATCTCGATAACATTTCTGCAGTTGAAGTTGCAAAGGAAGACATGCAGAAAATGCTTCTAAAATGGTATAATCACTTCTAAATTGTTATCTACTTAGTTTTTTTTTTAATGTAATGCAGTTATTAATCTTTTGAGCCATGATTGATTTCACCAGCCTGGAGGATACAAGAACCGGAACACAACAATGGAAGATTGCTCAAGATTCAATCGTCGATTTAGAAAAGAAGAATGTTGCAACCGCAGATTCTATTATCAGGTAATACACCTTGTAATATATATACTCTTCTTGTAAATGTTGTTTATTTACATAAACTAATCTTTTCCATATGTTATGTAATTAAACCAGAGGAGCGAAAGAAAACAATGAGAAACTACGAACTCAGCTTTCTTCTGCGGTTTCAACCACATTAAAAGACGCTGATTCTGCAAACAGCAATATCCTCTCATCCATTGACCGTAAGTGATTCGATTTGCCTATGTATATATAAACCATTCGTAATTTTGATTCTATCATTTGATGAACTCTTTGGTTTTTTGCAGACTCGTTACAACTCGACAAAGACGCATCGTCAGATATTAACTCCACAACCGCTCCTTGTTCGGGAAGCTTGAAAGACCTAAGAACCAAACATGACAGCAACGTTGTCGAAATCAAACAGAACACAGGGAAATGTCTTGGTCACGAGTACAAGGTAGTCATTTTATATATAGTTAAAATAAATATATAATGTATGTTTTGGACAAGATTATTTAAAGTATATTGTATATTTTTACTAGGTGGATGAAGCAACAAGCTCAACGCCGAGGAAGAGACAATACAACATTCTAACGGTTGGATCAATCGAAGAGCTTAAGACGCCGTCGTTTGAGGTACTGTTGAAGGCTCTTCATGATTCTTCTTCCAAGTCTCTCAAACAAATGCAGCAGCTATCTAACGGAGAAGCTAAACACGTTAGTAACGGTGATCGACCTCCGTTAACGGCCATCAACTGAAAAAAAAAAACTTGTCTGCCGTGAGATTTATAGGAACACGCGGGAAAAGAGAGTTTGTATAGCGCAACAAATCTCTCTCCATTTGTTTGTTTTTTTAACCCACTATTTAGTTATGTTTCTTTATAATAGAGATCATAGTTCCGAAATTTGATTTATTTTCTACACTGGAGGAAAATTATGGATTCGTATTTAGTAATAAACACGGCGTATAAATTAAAGAAAATTAATCCTATTTATTTTGTTGTCGTCTTTGTATAGTATATATATATACTGCGAGGATTTATATATTGTCCTTATAAAGCTAATTCACAATAAGTTTGCTGCGCATTGACTTATTAAAGGTGCAAGAACAACAACAAAAAGCTGAACTCTCATGCTTCTCTCAAATAAAGCTAATAGATATATCTCAGGCATTTCCAAAAACAAACTGTTTTTATTTAGGTTTGCTAAACTTCAAATGTAAGGTTTGAGGTTGCTTTTCTCCGCTGTGAAGCATTAAATCCAATTCTTTAGAAATAATTGGGTCAGTAATCTAATTAATTTTTTACCAAGAGGAGTTTGTAACCCAAACAATGGTACTAATTTCTTTAAGAAGATATCATCAAAAGAATCAAAAACATGTGTTTATGTACATGATGTGAAGTTGGGATTCAATTAATTAAGCAAAAGCAAGAAAGTTTGTAATCACTTTTAAATTGTTATTATGGAAAAAAAAAAACAAAAAAAAAACAAAAAGGACAGAATCATGGTACACATCAAAAGGAAAGTGACCACATCAAAATAAAGAGTGAAGTTACACATTAGACAAAGGAGATCTTTCTCACTGTCTAGTCCTAAAGACAATAGCCTACACATGCATGCATGCAACTACAGAAACCAAGACACCCAATTTTACAACTCATAATAACTCCCAACCCCATCAAACATCTTGTAAAGGAAATCTATGTAAAAATTATTAAAACTTCCCATTAATTCTACTGGTGAGATAGAGACATAAGAAAGAAGAGAGAGAGGGAGGTGCAGTAATATTTCAACTAATTTTATCCAACGGCTATCACTGTACCCCAAGTACACGTGTCTTCATATTAGTCTTTGACACATCATACATGATACATGAATGAAACACCTGCAGAATCTCTTTTGTAAATGTTGTCTTTTCTTTAAAGTTTGGTACTGTCTTGTTCGGAGTTGATAGATGAGATGGGGAAGAGTTCAAGGGTTTTCAGTGGTATCTTTGGACTGTTCATCATCATGTTGCAACATGGAATGAGTGATGATGATGATGATGATGATGATGAGGGATATGATGATCGTGGGCCCATATCCATCATCATCATCCAATCTCGACCGGATGAAGAGTTTTGACCCGTGATTGGTTTTTGCATCCACATCTCTTCAGGTCCACTTTTGTTGCAGTAATATTCATTCACCACTTTGCTTTGAGCTTCTACTCCAATTCCCTATATTTTCCAAAATAGCAGTCTAAATATTTTCGTCATACAGCATAAAAAACTAGGGCAAACAAAAGAACTTCTTATTAACCATATTAAGTGGTTAACATCATTTTCGGTTTTCTATGTAAACGCGTTAAGTAGCCAGGTATATTATAATTTATAATCTAAAGCTTTGAGCTTATTTACAGGTTTAAAATGATCCAGTTCAAACCAGAGTTCAGGCTCAGATTGTTTGTTGCTTATACCATATAAGTCCGTTTTTTATCATAAACTTTGCATTGCATCCAATAAAGTTTTATAAGAAAAACGTTTAACCCAAAAAAAAGAGAGTAGACGATTAAGTATATTGCATACCTGATGAGAAAGACAAATGGGAGATGGCTGAGAGCAGCAAGCGAAGGACATGTGATCATAAGGATGATGATGATTATGGTAAGGATTATGATGATCAATGATGCTATTAAGTGGTGGAGACATCATCGATATTGGTTTGGGTTTGATTTGTTGGAGCTGGAGTTGGAGGTGATGTTGTTGTTGGTGAAGTTGCTTAGCGAGTTTCTTCCTCAGCTTCTGTCTATCTCTCGCCTTATGGTTCTGAAACCAATAAAAGACATTTTTGCCCTCGATACGTCCATAGAAAGCTAAGTGAGCTGTGATTTGCTGTATCTGCACAGCATTAGGAGTCCGTATACCGCTCCGGTACATCTCTTCCAAGATCATCAGTTGCTCCGGCGTCGGGCACCACCTAGTTGAAGCCACTGGACTCATTCTCCGTTCAACAAAATTGCTTTGTGTTTTGTGTATATTATCTAATTGTTATGATATCACCATATATTGATACTTTGTGTATGGATGAGGTTATTTATATCCGAAGTGAGACAATATGGTTAGAGAGAAGGGAAATTTTTTAAAAATTAATTTTAAAGTACATTGGAAAGGGACGCAAGAGAGACAACGGTTAGACAAAAAATAAACATAAAGAAAGAACATTGTACTATATTGTTTTTTATGTTATGATGCATTTTACATTGATACTGCCCCATTCCATATGCTCCAAATTATAACGTACGTACTTACATGTATAAAGGATATTTCTTTTTGAATAACTATAGTTTTCACTTTCAATTTTATTTTGTCGGGAGTTTTCACTTTTGTATACAGTAGTAGATTAATGATGTAAGAAATAATAATAATAATACAGTAGTAGTATATCAATACGGCGAGATTTACCTTATTCAATATATAATCGAATGGCACTTAATTCTGAACTATCTATTTCGAAACCTTTTGCAAATAATTAAATATCATTGATTTCTGATGAGGACGCTTACACTATCTTCATTCTCCATTGCAAATAAATATACTTACATCTCAGTTTAGTATCTTTCAACATTCTTCGATTAATAATTTAGGAATTTAAGAAAGAGAGAGAAAAAAAAAAAACAGGAACAAAAATCAAAGAGGAACAACGAAGGTGAGTGGGTTCTCGAGGTAGATCATTCAATAGGGTTTTCAAATATATACAATTCTCTCGATACAATTAATTAAGACATTGACTGATCCGTCTCTGTACGAACATGAAAACACAAATATTAATCAGGTTTATTTATATTTTTCCTACATAAAGATTAGAACTGTACAATAAAACAGAAGAAATGATAGTTCTCATTAACAAATAATAATATACTGTAGTTGATAACATTCCACACAAAAACAATAACGATAAAGATCCACAGAATGTGATCAATCATATCAACACCCAGAATAGATAAAATATGTGAATATGTGCATGTATCTAGAGAGAGGATGGAAGGAGAAACTTAAATGATTATGTCATAATTACTTTATTATGATTTACTTCTCTCAACAGAATGACGTTGACATATCATATTAAAGGAAAAAAGGGTAACTTTTCTCCGATCTTTACATGGACAGACAAGTAAGTAAATTTGTATAACCATGTGAAATGAAACATACACGTTCTATGTTACTATGTAGTTGTAGCCAGTAGCTACGTATATGTGTATTAATTTGTTCACGTTATAATCCTAACGAAACTTAATTATACATTTAGAAGCATGACAATAATTAACAACTTTTACTCATACACACTTATATTATGTAAGCGTTGACATGAGTTAATTTTACAGCTTTTTATAAACTAAAAACATAAAATGTACTTCAAATATCACATCACGCATGGAATTCTCTGTTTAGAATCTTCAGAAACTGAGCATTTTGACTTTATAACGTCTGCATGCAAAAACATTGCATGCATTAGCATTCGCACCTATTAGTTGTCTATAGGCTCTAAAGCCTTGTCTACCTTTCTCTCTCTCTCTCCCTGCCCACTGTCAACATTCTTGATTCTGGATAATCAATTTTCTTGGGGCCAAAGGATATTTATGGACTCATTTAGAAATAATGATATTGAAATTCCTTATAATTACCAGTAAAATTTTCAATTAAAAACTTGCCGTAAGAACTTTGGATGTTTTTTACCAAAACTTAGATGTTTCTGTGATTCAATTCATATAATAAAATTCCAGTTTTCTAACACAAAATATTTAGGTATCTAGATTCCAAATTTTGGTTGTGCTACCCAAAAAAACAGTTTCATAACGAATTGAACTATCATGAACTCATGATCAGAAAAAGCACCAAAAATTAATATAGCATATA
>KE155318.1:0-32098 GCA_000411075.1 Sisymbrium irio
AATTTCTAAACTCTTCAACAGCTGCAGCATGAGCTAGAAGAAGATGATGAGAAACTAAGTAAGGTTCCGTGCCCGAATCACCAGCTACACATAAGCTGTTTACCCATTTTGAGCATCGTCCCATCGCTTTATTACCGTTGTCATAACCCGCAACACTATAAATATATGGCTCGTTGAACGTTATCCACATATCGACCTTGTCACCAAATTCTTGGAAGCATACTCTTGCAAAGTTCCGGAAATCGTCACTGTTTTCGCAAACATCAACAATTTTTTTTTTTTAAATTATAACCTGATTTTTGATTTTATATATGGTAAGTAATAGAAAAGTTCTCTTTTATTTGTTTACTTACATGATTCGAGGGCTTAAGAATCCACCGTACTCATCCTCCAGAACTTGAGGGATATCCCAATGGTAGATAGTTACAAAAGGTTTTATCCCTGTGTATATGTTTGAATATATTATGATCAAATATAATAGATAAAATTTCAACTTGATACACTCGTTCGAAATTTTGATTCTCACCGTTTTTGATGATTTCATCAATGAGATTTTTGTAGAATTGAATCCCTTCGTTGTTTACTCCATCGCTTAGTTTTCCTCCTGAATATTAAAAATTTGAAAGATCAACACTTGATTAAGTATATTATATGCATGCATATATAGACAAATTATGAAGTTATTATTTGTTAATAAAGTTCGAAATTTAACTCACTTGGTATTATTCTTGACCAAGAGATGGAAAATCTAAAAGTATCCATATTCATTTCCTTGATCAACTTGATGTCATCCTGCTCGTTCAGTGCGTGAATTTAAGGTAAATCTTAGTAAACCAACAAAACAAAAAAGACAAAATTTTACGGAATTCAGATTTGGGTCACTTTTTATGTCCCACCTACTTTTTTTCAAGAATTTGATTTTTTTTTTTTTAAACACCTTTCAAATGGTTTTGTGTGGCCAACGATATTAAAATAATAGTTAGTCATTCACTAAGAAAAAAACAAAAAAAAATCATACCTTATATCGATGATAAAAATCAACGGCTACATCTCCATCGTCCATATTTGTCCTTTCTGCAAAATTTTACCGTGTCACGTACTATTAATAGAAGCGAAAATAGTTCACGCTTTATCAACATTTTTTTTGTGACCCAACCGTTAAAAATAAGTATTTTCAAAAAAGTTATTCACAGAAGGACCAGGGAACGCGTTCATGAGGGCGGAGCTAAACGCTCTTCTCGCACATAAGATAGATTTGTAATTAGTTAACCACTCCTCATTTCCCCTTTACAAACATGTTCGAAGATAAATTTGTAATTAATTCTCCCAAGAGACCACAAACATGTTAGTACATATTGATTAATAATTTGGTGAAAAAGTCCAGGAGTTAGAGTAAGTGTAGACCTGGATATGCATGTGTGAAGTTGTCCCAAATGCTCTGCGTCCTCCCTCCTTCTGCTACTGCACCTTCATACTGCATCACATGAACGTAAATATATCACTAAAAGTTAATTAGTTTCACTAGCTATTTTATAAAACTTGTTAGGCAGTAGGTACAAATATATTGTAATGTCTTAAGTTTAAGCAACATAATTACATAGAAACCTCCTTACCTGATAAGCTGAAGAACCAACACCAAAACTAAAATTAGGAGGAAAGCTATAACGATCAAGTTGTTTAGTCGAAAATCTAAGAGATCTTCCCTTTAAAACAGTGCAAGAGATTAGAAAGAGTGTGACTACAAGTGCAAGCTTAATTGCCATTTTTCTTAGTCTAGTTAAGAAGATTAATCTGATGAAAACTCAGATAGTAATTGCGGCTTTATCGTAGTTTGATAATTGTAAAGTCTGGTACAAGAGCTTATATAGAGATAAGAAAGCTAGGGCATAAATGTGGCGACAAAGAGTGGGAGTCATTAGACTAAAAAGGAATTGAATATTCTTTACTGAGTAAAGTTGTCTTTCATTGACTTGTATTACTAAATTAAATAATTCATGTGACTAAAATAGTATTTATTTATATAACTGGGAGTCCTGAACGGAAACCCCAGTATTTATAAATTAAATTTCCGGAGTTTATTTTCTTACCATTATGAAATAAAGTAGATTATGCATATCGCGCCAAGTGTCGAAAAACGCAAATTAGAGATATTGCCACCAAATCAATTAATGAAACCAACATTATAATATCGATTATCGTCACATGTTAGTCTTTCACGTTTTTTTATTTCCTTTTTTCCTTTCACCAACCAATCTGATGTCTATTTGAATAATGGTTCTATGAATTGAATTGTCCACGCCAGATATTTTAAATATAGATGAGTCAGGAAAAGTAAACTTGAAGAAGCAAACGTAGTACATACTTTCGGCATTGACGCATTGTGAGATATCGTTAACTATCATTAGACTAGTATTATCTCCTATGTTACACACGGTATTATTGTAGAATTTTAAATAAAATGAAATTTTATTTGAGTTTTATTATTGGTAAATATAGTAATTCAAAATTTGATGTCTAACAACAATTCAATGTAGACCCAAAATTAATGTAAAATTGATCTTTTATAATACAAAAAACAAAATCATTATATATGAAATCCAAGTTGAGGGATAGCATACGTTTTCAAATAAAACTGAAAATAGCAATCTTAATTTTGTAGATAATTGACATTAGTGTTACTTTTTTAGTATTTTTCTTCTTTTTCTCTGTGTAATTTTTTCTACTAAACTTGGAGAACCAAAGAGAGAAAGAGAAGAGAGAGATACATAGAGAAAAATATTGAGATAGTGGTGGTTGTGTGTGTGTGAGAAATATCAGAGATTTTTTCATTGTGGAGAAAATAAATAAATAGAATTCAGTTGAGTTTTTTTTTTTTTTGCATCAATTCAGTTGAGTTAACTTTTATGCTTTTGCAATTATTCGTTTCATTTACGTTTATTTTTTTTTTTTAAATATGTGAATTGTGATACTATTTGATTCGCAAAATGAATTATGATTTATGTACTAAAGAATAAGAAGGAATACAAATATCCATTTTCATTCGTATTTATCCCTCGGCTGCTGGTCTTATCTAATCTGAAATTTCGTTAGACATTTGAAGTCGTTACAAATAATAGATGACGTATAAACTACTTTATCATCAACCGATATAAGACTGCGTAACATGTAACGTATGTTTTACAGTTTTAGTTTATCAAAAAATAAAAGCATGTATAAAATTATATCTAACAAAGCATGTAATGACTTATCTTAATATGATGTTTGCTATCTGGTTTTTCAATTTTTCTATAGCTTTTACTTTATTATTATCACCATCCTTTCTCTCTTGCAGAGATACCATTTCCAGAGTTTATGTGAACTCTATTAAACTATAGATAAAGGAGAGCAGACGTATCGAACAAAGATTTAGATGTAATATTGTTATAAAAATAAATGCATTATTCCGATTTCTTCAAATAAACTCAGATCATCTGCTACGCAGACCACCACTTATTGATACTCTTAGACAGATCCAAAGGTGTCGGTTGCTTCGATCTCTCGAGGAATTTTTTGAACCATTTGGCTGAATCTTTAGCATATCGTCTTAGATCATTTGCATAATCAACATAGTACAGACCAAACCTCATCGTGTAGCCATGTTCCCATTCAAAATTATCTAACAACGACCAGGCGAGGTATCCCCTCACGTCACACCCATCCACACTGCATTTATTTATATATATATGTTAAAAATCAATACAATATAGTCATTTAATATGTATAGTGAAGATTTCTTACGTGATAGCTTTGTGGAGTTCTTGAAGATGTTTTTCATGGTATTCTATTCTCTTTGTATCCTTTATTAGCTGTTCACGTGGGATCGTCCCAACATGGTAGTCATCAAATCCTGCAAATGATTTTGGTTATATAGTTAAACTAATAAAATAACGATATATTATAAGTTTAATTATATCTGGGGGACATAGTGAAATCCTCGCGATTTTATCAAACGTTCTTACCATTTTCAGTTATGTAAATCGTTGGGTTGTTATACTTATTCTTGATATATTTTAGAATCTTTCGCATGCCTTCAGGATATGAGTAGATAATTTTTATTCCATCCTGAAATCCAAGAGAAAAAGGGGGGTGGGGGAAAGAATAGACACTAAGTTAACCATTGTTCCGAAAATTGTCATTCACACAAAAGAGAAGAATACTTTTGAGAGATGTTGTAGTTCATACCAACTCTGAAGCGATGCAATCACCGCTACCATTTGTCACTATATAAAAAAAGTTGAGGATTAAAAGATAAATAGGGCGTAGGGACTATAACATAAAGTCTATATACTGATAACTGATTCACGAGGTTCAAACCTTTGTACTCGAGATTTTGATCTGTGGTGAAACGCAGTCGTGTAGCGTCGCGATGAACCTGGTGGGCAACGAATCGAGCAGTATAGTAGTTTATTCCAATAAAATCAAATGAGTTTTTGATTAAATCTGATTCTTCTTTGGTAAAATACGGCAATCTATTTCCAGCGTTTTTCTTTATCGTTTCTGGATAGTCTCCAAAGATTAGAGGATCAAGATGCCTACGTAAGTAATACGATAATCGATTACGTCTTAGACAAAATTATTTGAACTTTTAATCAAATTTGTAATATGTCAATTAGACAACCTACCAACCAATATAGGAGGCAAGAGCTCGTTCAACTGCTTCTTTATCAGCATGGGAGTCAACATCATAAGGTTCGAACCAAAATGGAGATAACACTATGCCTATCTTAGCAGATTTTGAAATCTGTTAGCAAAAATATTGATTAATTATCATCCCAATCGAAATATTTAAGGTTCTATATCTTATAAGAAAGTTACTCCCACTTTTCTGACTCACTATATATTGTCTTATATATCTATACCTTGTCGCAATTTCTAAACTCTTCAACAGCTGCAGCATGAGCTAGAAGAAGATGATGAGAAACTAAGTAAGGTTCCGTGCCCGAATCACCAGCTAGACATAAGCTGTTTACCCATTTCGAGCATCGTCCCATTGCTTTGTTACCGTTGTCGTAACCTGCAACACTATAAACATATGGCTCGTTGATAGTTGTCCAAGTATCGACCTTGTCACCGAATTCTTCGAAGCACACTCTAGCGTAGTTCCGAAAATCATCACTGTTTTGCAAACGTCAACAA
This sequence comes from Sisymbrium irio, assembly GCA_000411075.1. Taxonomy (NCBI): domain Eukaryota; kingdom Viridiplantae; phylum Streptophyta; class Magnoliopsida; order Brassicales; family Brassicaceae; genus Sisymbrium; species Sisymbrium irio. Next base: position 5,176 of record KE155318.1, read on the forward strand.
TAATTAAAGAATAATTATTTTTATATACGACGTTATTAAATTTAAAGAATCTAATTTTTGTTACTTACATGATTCGAGGGCTTAGGAAGCCACCATACTCATCGTCTAAAACTTGAGGGACATCCCAGTGGTAGATAGTCACAAAAGGTGTTATACCTGTGTACATATTTAGATCATCAGATATATTATTAAATCTTAAGAGGTGTTGTATATATATAATATATACACAGTCGTTTAACGGTTTAAGCATAGGATTCTGACCGTTATCGATAAGTTCATCAATGAGGTTTTTGTAGAATTGAATTCCTTCGCTGTTGACCCCATCACTTAGCTTTCCGCCTGAATGTTCGATTTTTTGTAAGATCAATATATAGATGAGTAATTATATATATATATATATATTCTTAATTTAAAATCAATTTCGACACTTTAATTACTATACTCACTTGGTAATATTCTTGACCAGGAGATAGAGAATCGGAAAGTATCCATATTCATTTCCGTGATCAATTTAATGTCATCCTGCTTGTTCAGGGAACTTATGGTTAATTCATGCAAGAAAACACTTTGTTTTTTATTGGCAAGAAACACAAAATGTTGTAAATTGGAATAAGTAATGGGGCAAGTTTTATGTCCCACCCATTTTGTCCAAGAAAAATACTCCGTAATACACATGTAAAATAGTACGTACGTATTTATATGGCAAAAATATTTAAAAATCATTGTTACTCACTTAGCAAATACAAGTCACATAATCACACGTACCTTATAACGATGATAAAAATCAACGGCTAAGTCTCCATTGTCCATATTTGTCCTTTCTGTAAAAGTTTACCATGTTACTTATACTATATAGAGCAAAAACTATATTTATTTTTTGTTGTTGAACACCAGAGCAAAAACTATATATTTCGAATATTTATTTGCAATGAAGTAATTAAATTATCATTCCTAGTAGTGTTAATATTGATTAACGATTGTAGTGGAAAATTTAAGTAAGTATATAATAACTCGCAGACCTGGATAAGCATGAGTGTAGTTATCCCAAATGCTCTGCGTCCTCCCTCCTTCTTCGATTGCACCTTCATACTGAATCACATGTATATATCATTACCATATTTAATCTAACCCATTTCTAAAATTTTGAGGCTATAGATACATTATATATGTATTATTTGATATCATAAAAAAAACTTAGGCAACATAGTTACATATAAACCAACTAACCTGATAAGCTGAAGAAGCAACACCGAAACTAAAATCCGGTGGAAAACTATAACGATCAATTGGTTTGGTTGGAAATGTAATAGATCTTCCCTTTGAAACAGCCCATGAGGCTATAAAGACTGTGACTAGAAGTGCAAGCTTAATTGCCATTTTCAGTAATCTGATTAAGTAAATTAATTTAACGAATATTTGGAACGTAATTACGCTTATATGACGCTCGTAGCCCTGAGACGTGTTAATGCATATGGAAGGGGTTATATAGAGAGGCGAAGCAAGCTAGGGCATACACGTGAGGATAAGAATGTGCAGTAGAATGGGAATAATTTGTAAATCACGAGTCTTTATCAGTGGGCTTTCATTGACTTATAAAACTTTTTTTTGAATAATCCGCACGATAAATAGTAGATCAACAATTATTGTTTGAGAGAATGACCTCAATCGCAAGAATCAACATGTGAGGCTCGACATCTGTGACTCATATGAGGCATCGACCATCTCGAAACATTCCAAAGTAGAGTACCGGCTGGTACCAAAGACATTCCCAACCGAAATTTCATTATCAGACGTCGTGCATGCACTAAGAGCCATGCACGATGTCAACAGTGCATGACATTATCTCTTGCGACATTAGTTGTTGCAACAAGTCAACAACCACGGTGAGGGAATATCTCCCAAAATGGTAGTCTGAACTGTGGCATGGATTGCCAAATCCAGGATTGGGGCGCCTTAAAAACTTGGGGTTTATTCGAATCACCCTTTCGCCTCTGAGAATGGAGCAGTATCATATATATGTAGGATCATAATCTGGTAAGTCATGTGGAATGACAGTTATCGTTGGGATTTATTCCAAGAAAGTGATTGTTGGGCACAATTCCATAATCTTTATTACTTTTGCAATTTGATTAGTGCTACATTTTACTAGGTGTGCACGATATCAAACTTAAAAACTGCACATGGATGATTTTTTTTTACATTATTGGTATTATAAGTATATATACAATGAAACAATGGGAATCAGTTCATTTAGTACACTTTTTTTGACATGTTAATATAATCTTTAAAATACTAATTGACGACTGATTTGATGAAAATATATTGCAAATCTACTAGAAAAACTCGAGCATACATCAATTAAATAACAACATGACTTTATAATCATTTTTAAATTGGGCCTTAATTTTCACTTTTAAAAAATTAGTGGTATATTTATCAATATCTTTAAAAACTAAAGATTAATTAACATAATGAATTTGTAATATCAATATCTTTAAAAATTAGTAATATCACTTAACAATTTCTTATATATTTTTTCTTCCTTTTGCGTATATGGCACTCGACGTGAGAACAGTAGTCTCAAGCTAGACAACTCAACCAACAAATAGTTTTAGTTAAAAAATCAATAATATTATGACGGTTTAAATCCATTTATGATATCGTAACAATAAATGTTATAATGTTACATACTGTATATATTAAGCGCGTTTACAAACAAAAGACTAGATAAACCTTTTTGCCGCCACGATGTCTTTCGTTTTAACCTATCAGACCGAAAACTAGAGGTGGATTCATGCACTTTTCTATTTTTTGTTTCTTTGGTTTTACACTTTTCCATGTTCCATGCACTTCTTCTACGTAGTCTAATTAAGGAGGTGAGCGGAAAGAGTCTGCGACTCTGCGATGATTTTTATTGAATTTTTATTTTTTTTATAAATAATTTATGTGTTATACAGTAAATTGTAATAAACAGTTTTTGCATTTCACCTCTGAATGGTTCACATTACCTATTACTATTTAAGTTTTTACTAATTAATATTAAAAAACTTAATAATATTTATAAAAAAGTTATATAAATATCTTACCCATGGCACCTAGATAGGGCATAGGCAGACAAGATTTTTGGTCTATATAATATGAATTATAAACACTATTTCAAAACTAAAGTTCAGCTGTCTATAGATTTTTAAAATATATTCGAACTTCTATAAGCTAAAATATAAGAGGCAAACATTTATGTTCACATGTTAGTCTTTGTTAATATTTTTCCCCCTAAAACATTTTTCCCGTTTTCTCAACGTATTAATAGTTTTCTATAAAGCCCAAACCACCATATTTGTTTGTTTCCTTTCAAAGAGTAGCCACCTATTTTAAAGAATATCTCATCACATGGGATATATCGACACCTTTTTTACAGAATATCTCCTGGCGTGGGATATCTTGACAAAGACTGATCATATGTACGAATTTGGAATTATTTTATGTAAAATCAATGTATAGTCTCCATCGTTTTTTATTATTGTCCGTGTTGGATTTTGGTATTCGCTTTCAGTGATTTCTGTTTTAATTTATAGATCATTAAGAAAAACAGTTAACTGAAGAGTAAACAAATATGTATCATAAGTAGAAAACATGATCAATGGCATTTGAAACATTAACCAGCGTGGTGCACCGTGCACTTCGAAGAGGTAATGCTAAAGTTATAACGTTTATAAATGCCTTAACAGATAAATTCGTATTTGAGATCCCACTAGCTAGCCGCTGCAGTGCTGAACATAGCGCATCGCATATGTCAGGGAAGCTATAAATTCCAGTAAACCCAAATCTCCTAATTATAAGAAGATAAGAAAAAGCTTATATATATATATATATATATGGGAAGAAACGTATTATTTCATACAGTATCCAGTTTATGTACAAATAACATAAATTGCCACATTTATTCAATGTTGTTTGTCGATTCGCTCTTAGCATTTTTTTATTATGATATATTTGTATATACATAATACATTGAACATTGAATTGTCCGTATTCAAGAAAGATATATATCCTTAAAAATCTTCGAAGTGGTATTACCTTCTTCTTTTCTTTGTCAAATTTGTATGTGCGGTTTCCATGTAAAAATTTATATATACATCAACCAATAGTTTATCTAAGAGATTGATGTATAGTGCGATGAATCCTATAAAAACTAAATTTTCATAATATCACGAAAGATTAATATATATATATATATATAGAGAGAGAGATTGATTGGTTAGTTTAAAGGCTGTCTATGGTGCAGATAGAGGAGACCGAGACGATTTTCTTGCATATACTTTGCCCAAATTTAACTAAAATAAGATTTTGGTACAATTTATATGGTTTGTTAAAAAAAAGATAAGAAGATTAATACTCCCTCTATTTTTTATAAATTAATGTTTTGAACATTTTACACATATTAATAAACATTTAATATTTATTTTTATTTACTACTTTTTGCTTTTATTTTTAATTAATTTAATGTTTTATTGGTTTTCCAATAAAGTTCTACCATTCAAAATTTTTCATATGATTTTATGTTTTATTTTTAAAATAAAATATATTAATTAATGCTCAAAACATTAATCTTTGAAAAACAAGAGAAAAAATTAAAACATCATTCTTTTAAAAATGGAGGGAGTAACTTTCAAGATGGAATAATTTCAAACCATCTAAAGACAAACCAAAACAAACTAGGCTTTCTTTCAAAACCCCTTTTATGCTCTGTCAACATTATGCTTCAAACATTGAATCCAGTTGACTTTTGTTGCAGTTCATGGAGCTATTTTAGTTGCAAAAAACGTGATTAAATAAAAATTAGAATGATCTCCGGGAGATTCAGCAAGCTCAAGATTAGGAGTTTTAATTAATATAATCTTACTCATTCTTGTGCTGGCCGATCATCCGTTATGGACCAAGTTCAAAACTTCATGGTTAACAAGAAATTATCGAAACACTGAACAAATTCTTAATTTCAAATACAAGAATTTTACGTTAAAAATTCAGTACTATCTGGTAAAAAATTATGTATCCGCATATCGTGAAAATCGACGACTTTGCATGTCAATATTTTTTTTTGTACTGACTGGTGCTATGAATCTGGTGTCTAAACCGTGTAAATCAATATAAATCGCGGATACATTTAACTACGCTTAGCAGTTTTATCCGGCCAAATTCGTCTGTATATCAATTAATTTAATTGTTGTGGGGAAACTCTAATAACTTGCTAATAACTTGATTGTTAACGGATAAAAAATCTCATATAGAGTTGTACTATGTTTTTTAGAGTAAACTTCTATTTTATTTTAACATCCATTTTCTTTTTTAATTCACATTCCAATGTCGTTATTCAGTAACTACACATAAAAACATTAAAAAAGGAAAACATCAACAATAGTTGAAGATTTTGTCTGTAGTTAAAAGGGAAAATTTAATAACAAATTTTTGTTTTTGTTAAAGACTCGTCAAACTACAACTGTGTTTGCCGTAAAAGACTAATAAGTTGCAACAAACAGTATCAAATTTGAAATTGATTGGTAACTAAGTTCTTTGTATTTTCCTGCAATTTGCTACTGATTTGTGACAACTTTTCTAAAAGAAAATTCGTAACTATTTAAATTTGAATTTGAAATTAATTTGTTTATACCAAACATAGGCGACGGTGGAATCTTGGTCAAACGGCGGCGGTGAGTCTCAGTTCTGGATATGGCTGCAGTGGGTAGATCCAGCAGCGACAATGGTCTGGAAGAATTGAATCCAGCATAAGTGGTGGGGGAGTCCGCCGCAGTGCTGGGGTCACGGTCGGGGCGGCTATTTATCTCCCGTAGTGTAATTAGACTATTACCATGCTAATTGTGATCTTAACGAAAAATAAAATAAACATGTTATGAAAGTTCTTGTTAGCGCTACGTCCACACATCAGCTAATATAAAGATACATAAAGATACGTGCCGTCGTCAGCAATGAAAGTTAAGTACAGTTATAAATTAATAAATAAACATTTTTATTATTAATAGAGAAGCTAATTAAGAATAATCCACATGATTAGCTGGAGCTCATGAAAGTTGAAAGGTGCAGAAAAACTTTTAAACTTAAAAAAATTAGAAAAAAACAAAGAAAAGGGAGCCACTAAAATGCGGTGATTATTATTATTTGCTTTTGAATAAATAATGCACGTGTGGACACATACTCTTATTTAAGGATTTTTGTATACCGCGTGTAGTGACGTGTAACATTTTCATAAAACCCAAACAGACCGTAATGATATACAACGGTACAATTAAAGCCCAATTAGGGTCTACAAGTTGCACAAATTGTTTGATTCAGAGAAACCTAGAAATTTCACTGAACACGTCATCACCAATTCGATGAGAATCTGGTTATCGAAGACTCCACTGCCGGCAGATCTGAAAGCTAGAAACGAAAGATTATTGATCTAGAGATGTGTTTGTTTAGGTTAGGGTTTCGAATCCCCAACAATTGCATATTTTCATTGTTGACCCAAACGCTTTAAGTGACAAGATTATCCAACTTAATGCAGGTGTTGCCGTGTTGGGTCACGGTTAAAGTTTACTTTGATTACTAAAACAAATTCTACAATTTCAAGACATCTGATCATTGTAACCAAAAGGTCGTTATATGTGTTTAACCGCTCTTTGTTTCAAAATCTCATAAAATTCGCTTTCATAATACAAACACGAACAAAAGAAAACATGCACTTACATGTGATTACAATCCATAATCATGAGGACACGTCAGTTGGCTTTTTTTTGCTTATTGGTAATAATATACATAGAGTAGCCAAAGCATCGCAAGTTGAAAGTCTAAGAGTCTTGTTAACAAAAGGTCCTCTAGAGCCCCAAAGAACTTTGTGGCCTCAAAAAGAAACCAAACTGATCATTATGATTCTCAAAAGTGCAGAGATCTCTCCTCTCATCTTCTATTCTCGATCTGTTTGTCATGAGATTGAAACCTTCTGATTCATCCAAAGTCTTATTATTATTTTCTTCCTCACTTGACACATTCCAACCTTCTTCATTCTCTGTTTCTTCACTTTTTATGATGGGTCCATTCAGAAACTGTTTTAACCAGTTAACGGAATCTTTAGGATACCGTTTGAGATCGTTTTCGTGGTCAACGTAGTAAAGACCGAATCTGGTTGAGTATCCATGCTCCCACTCAAAGTTGTCTAGTAACGACCACGTGTAATATCCTCTGACGTCACATCCATCATATCTGTCATAACGGTTAAAATATTTCAAATCATAAAGAACAATGTTTGATCGATGGATACATACTGGTAATTCCTAGCAGATTGTTTATCTTCTTTTTCATTAATAACAGCGAGTTTAAATCTGTATGCCTAAATTATTGTGTTTACTAATTGTCAGAAGAGAATGGTATTTTTATCAAATATCATTTAGAAATTGCAAAACGTAAACAAAACAGAAGTTCCGTTAGCGTTTACAATTTCAATGATTTTTGACTAAAAATACTTAATATGTATATAATAATATAATATATTATAAAACACAGATATTTTAAATAGTAAACGAAAACATAACCATTCGCGTCTAATATAATACGAACTTTAATATATATAACCTGTGGCCGGAGTTTACATTATAGCTTTATGGAGTTGTTGAAGGTGGTCCGTAAGATAGTTTATCCTAAATGTATCCTTGAGAATCTCATCTCGTGATTTTGTACCGTCATCGTAGTCATTGATTCCTACAAAAATAATTGATGTTAATAGAAAAAAATAATTTGAAAACCATAAAAAGAATTATGCAATTTAACGATTAACTGATAGCTAAAAAAAAACGTTACGCTAGATAAAAGAAAGTATTTGTTTTCTCACCGTTCTCTTTGATATAGACGATAGGATTATTGTATTTATCTTTGATGTAGTTTAGAAGTCTTCGCAAACCTTCTGGGTACGAGTAGTAGCGTACGCCATCTTCCTGTGTGGAAAAACAAAAATGAATATCTTTCTAATTTTTGTGAACTATATTCTAATTAAACAACAAGAAAAGAACATCCAACTAAGCCGTTACATACCCCTGGTCCGATTAGGTGATTACTGCGATTTGTTACTGCTCACAAGTAATGTATTAAAAAAAATAGCTTAGGTTACGAGTTTCACGTGAATTGACTCATCCAAAAGATAAAAGTTTTTAATTTAATTTATTTTTATTAGCATTCTTACCCTTCCTCTCAAATTGATGATCAGTCCTGAATCGACGTCGTGAAGGGTCAATGTGAGGAAGATGAGCGATGAAGCGTGCAGAATAATAGTTTATTCCAATGAAATCAGATGAATTTCTTAACATCTTTGATTCTTCTGCCGTGAAAGAAGGTAATCTACTCCCGACGTATTTTTTCATGACTTTTGGATAATCGCCGTAAATCACCGGATCTAAATGCCTAGTACATATACATTGATAAGATAATATATTTTATGATTCCAAACGATATTTTCCTGTAATTGTTAGGTATAACGTACCAATCTACTTCTGAGGCAAGGCCTCGCTCAACAGCTTCTTTGTCAGCAGCAGAAGTAAAGTCGTGAGGCTCAAGCCACATAGGCGATAACACAATCCCAATCTTACCATCTTTTGAAGCCTGTCACACGAAATTTTTTTGTTCGGTCAAAATTGTTTTTTTTTTTTGCTAAATGCACGAATTTTTTTGCTAAATTGTTAAAACACGAATTTTGTTTTCTTATTATATATAAACAAAACGTAAGATACTTATTTATATTTTAATTGTATTTCTATATATACATACCTTGTTACAATTTCGGAACTCATATACTGCCGCCGCATGAGAAAGGAGAAGATGATGTGATACAATGTAAGGCTCGATAGCCGAATCACCGGCATGACACTTACTGTCCACCCATTTCGAACACCTTCCAACCGCTTTGTTGCCCGTATCATACCCCGCAATACTTATGACGGAGGGCTCATTTATAGTTGTCCACATCTTTACTCTATCTCCGAAATTTTCGAAACAAACTCTTGCAAAATTTCGGAAATCTTCTCTGATTTATCGAAGTTAAAGAAAATAATAATATTAGTTATAGTTTCGTCTATGTGTTTTGCAATATTGGTTTAGTTTGCTTACACTATTTGAGGGCTTAAGAAGCCACCATACTCGTCCTCGATAGCTTGAGGATGGTCCCAGTGATAGAGAGTCACCGAAGGTTGAATGCCTACATATTTTGCCACCAAATCATATAATATGAGATCATACATACCTCTACTTTAGTTAATTTTGATTAGGTATAATTAATTAATTCATTAATTAATACCATTAGCAACAAGTTCGTCGATGAGAGCGTTGTAGAACTGTACGCCTTCTCTATTTACTCCATCCTTTACCTTTCCACCTTAAATTAAAGATATAGTCTGACTAAATATTAATGAAGAAATTCTGAGTAAAAAATAATAATAATGCAAATTACTTACTAGGTATTAACCTAGCCCACGAAATGGAAAATCGGAAAGAGTCCATATTTAGCTCTGTCAGCAACTTGATGTCATCCTGGTTTCAGAATTTTTTTTATCACTTAAATAATTAGGAAAATATATTAATGGATCCACAATATAACAGTATAATTCTTTCTGGAGCTTGAAATAATTAAAAATAGAAAATAGTTTCACATCTATAATACCTTGTAACGATGATAAAAATCGACCGCTACATCTGCATTCTGCATATTGGTTCTTTCTGGATTTGGAATATTACAAACTATTATATAACCATATAATCATCAATATATATGAATTAAAGTACCATTTGAAAATTATTATGGGCAATATCGATAAGTAACATACACCTGGAAAAGTGTGGCTGAAGTAATCCCAAATAGTTGGCGATTTTCCACCTTCACTAGTTGCACCTTCGGTCTACATAACAATGGATAAAATTACCAAGCATAATTTTTTGCTCGAAAGGCACAAAAAAAACAATTTATACAGACCCTAACATTTATATACATAAGGTTTTGTATTTTATTGTATACAAGTCGAAAGACCAAATGAAGCCCATCAACCTAAGTTAACGAAAGGCCCATAATCGTTCACCTAACTCGAACAAACGGTTAAGATGAAATTGAAGGCCGACGAAATGTTTCTCGGTATCGATTACCATGCTTGTAGAAATAGTCAGAATAAAACATGCACAAAATTTAACCCAAAAAAAAACCAAATACATCATCAAAAGCTGAAAAAAAAAAACACTGAACAACACATCAAAACAATTGATATATAACCCGACTAGTTATTTCATGTACTATCATTTAAAAAAATATATATGTTTCAGTTACCAATCTTAACATTTAGACAAAAAAATACTATAATTACCATTTTGAATTACCTGAAATGCTGATATTGCGGTTCCAAAAAGGAAATCATTGGGAAAATCACCTCGATTAAGTACTCGCGATTCATGAGAAAGAGAAGTAACGTTTTTTGTAAACCATGTTGTTATCCAAAGGAAAATGAAAAAATGCAACTTCATATTTTATTTTTTTGGGGTTTTTTATATCAAAAAAATTCTGCTCTTTATTTTCGAAGGTGAGAAAGATCTACACAAAACTAAAAAAATATGTGAGAAGGATGTATTTTATTTACGTTACAAACAATGTGCTTCTCTATGTATATATAGAGCTTGGTCTTGTGATGTTGCTCTACGTGGAAGTGTAGACTATTATGGGCCTCATATTTATGGTCAAAAACTCTTTTTGCATGTAAAAACTCTCTAAAATGCTTACAACTTTCACTTTCACACTATAAAGGCTTGTGATTTGTCGTTACGTACTTTGATAAAATCGTGGCTGTTGATGAAACATCCCCTATATATAAACCAGCAACCTTTGGTTTAATATTTAATTATTTATAACTCCTAGAGCTATTTCATTCGTTTGGTCCGGTTTTGTTTTAAATATGTTTTGGTTTATCTTCCATCTGATCTCGTTAGAGGATTTTATTGGATTTTTATTTTATGTAGTTTTTTAATTATTTTCTCTATGAACTTTTAAAACAAAAATAAACATAAAAATTTTAAGACTTTTTAAAAGAATAATAATAAAAAATTTAAACCAAATGAAAAGAAGCATGTAGGCTTGTCAAAGAAAAAAGGGTAAAAGAGTTATCATATTTGAAAGAGCCTGCTAAGGTTGAATGTCCAGTTTGAATTTATATGAAACTAACAATATACAGAAGACAAATTCTTCACAAAGTAATAGAATATAAATGAGGTTTTCAACCATACTATTTTGGGACGAAAATGCTATCAACACGACGAGCTTTTACGTACGCTTAAAACTATTGCTCATTATTTTTAAGAGGAAGAAAACAAGTGTGAAAGATCAGTTAACGAGCATACGTATATCATTAGTTGCTCTTATTTCCATTCAACAACTTTCTTTCTACATCGGCTATGTTCATTAAATACTTTAAAAAATCTGATTTGAAATTCTCATCCAGATGCATATCTCCCGTGGGAGAATTCTAACCCATAAAATTTTAATCCCGTGGGAGTACAAAAGAAGTATCCGAGCCCAACAATAAATCCAACCAGTTATAAGGAATTTCCAAAGTACAACGATCCATCTCTTCTTTTCTTCTCGATGTGTTGTTCATCATGAGATAGATAATCGAGCCAACGGACGCCTCGAAACCTTCTGGGTCATCAAGAGTCTTATTATTCTCTTCCTGACTTGACCTTTCACGTGACACATCCCATACTTTTTCCTCCTGATTTGTTTCTTCACTCTTAACGACAACTCTATCGAGAAATTGCTTGAACCAATTGACGGAATTTTTAGGATACCGTTCAAGGTTATTCTCGTAGTCAACATAGTAGAGACCGAATCTAGTAGAATAGCCATGCTCCCATTCAAAATTGTCTAGTAAAGACCACGCGTAATATCCTCTGACGTCACATCCATCCTCTCTGTTATAACAATAAAAAAATATTCGCTTTGTCAAAACAAACAAAATTCAAAATCATTGATAAAATTGTTAATGAAAGGCCAATTTGCATTTATGTTCAATTCTTTCATCTACTTTAAGTGAATATACATGTTCAAAAAGAAATATTATTTTATATTGTATTAATTTTTAAAGTGAATTTTTTTTTAATAAATTATGGACCAACATTATAGCTTTGTGGAGTTGTTGGAGATGGTCCTCATGGTAATTTATCCTAAATGTATCCTTGAGAATCTCCTCCCGTGATTTTGTACCGTCGTCGTAGTCATTGATTCCTATAAAAGTCATTTATAGTGGATAAAAGTTAATTATATAAACAACGTGATACTTGTTTTTTGTTTATTATTAGAAGGAAAAAAAATCTAAACAAAAGATTCCCACCGTTCTCTTTTATATAGACTGTAGGATTATTGTATTTATCTTTGATGTAGTTCAGAACTTTCCGTAATCCCTCTGGAACTGAGTGGAGCATGCCTCGATCTTCCTGTGTGACAAAAGAAAGAAAAATTAATTAATATACTTAGAGTCTTAGTTGTTTTTTAACATAAATTCTTACAGTTAGTTGATATTTAAAAAAATTCCAATCCTTTTTTATCACTAGCTAGTTGTTTTACAAAGTACGTACCTCCGGCCCTATTTGGTGATTACTGCGATTTGTTACTGTTAAAATAAACATCGACAGAAAAATTAGGTTAGGAATTTACATACTGAATTTCACTAAAAACAATCATCATTGGATATTAAAATAAAAATTCTTACCTCTCCATTCAAGCTGTTGATCAGTCTTGAATCGAGGTCGAGCAGGGTCTACGTGAGGAAGATGAGCAATGTAACGTCCAGTATAATAGTTTACCCCAATGAAATCTGATGAATTTTTTAACATTTTGGATTGCTCTGCGGTGAAAGACGGTAATCTATTTCCGATTTGCTTCTTCAGTATTTCTGGATAATCTCCATGGATAACTGGATCTAAATGCCTAAAATACATAATCGATCAATTAATATCTAATGGTTAATTACAAGAAATTTAATTAAAATTGACTGGTTTGCATTTGATCTAAAGTTCGTAACAACTTACCAATCTAGTTCAATGGCAAGAGCACGTTTAACAGCTTCGTTATCTTCTAGAGAAGTAGAGTCATAAGGCTCAAACCACAACGGCGATAACACTATCCCAATCTGACCATCTTGTGAAGTCTATCGCATATACAATTTTGGATGAATTTTTAATCCAAAATGAAATTAAAGAAAATTTATCAAAATCTACACTATTCAAAAATAGCTTCTGTATATGCACCTTGTTACATTTTCGGAACTCTTGTACAGCTGCGGCATGAGCAAGGAGAAGGTGATGTGATGCAATATACGGCTCGATAGCCGAATCACCGGCTTGACACTGACTATTCACCCATTTCGAGCAACGTCCAACAGCTTTGTTGCCCGTATCGTAGCCCGCAACAGTTATGATATAAGGCTCGTTAATAGTAGTCCACATCTTAACTTTGTCTCCGAATTCTTCAAAACACACTCTTGAAAAATCTCGAAAATCTTCTCTGTTTAAGAGAATTAAAATAATACTTTAGTATTAATAAATATCTTTTGTCAATATCAGTGACTTGACAGACTAAACACTACTATGTAGATAGTTAATTGGATATGTCTTGGAGTATTTTGTTACGTTACTTACATTATTTGAGGGCTTAGAAAACCACCATACTCATCCTCGAGAGCTTGAGGATGATCCCAATGATAGAGGGACATCGAAGGTTGAATGCCTGGACATATATGTTTGTTCAACAAACCATATAAATAATAGAAGATACTCTGACGTATATAATATAATTCATGTTCATTAGCCGTCGACGGTTTGATTTAATGGATTAATAAGCTTACCATTAGCAATAAGCTCATCGATGAGAGCATTGTAGAACTGTACACCTTCTTTGTTTACTCCATCTTTTATCTTCCCACCTTCAAAGTAATACCAAAAATTAAGAAATCCATCAATTTTTTTATAAATATTAATTATAACTATAGTTTTAAAATAAAATAATGTAAATTTCTTACTGGGTATCAATCTAGCCCACGAAATCGAAAATCTGAAAGCGTCCATATTAAGCTCTTTCATCAACTTGATATCATCCTGATTTAGAAAATTAGTAAAATAAGATAATGGGTCCAAAATAAAACACAAAAAACTTTATCGATCTTCAAATAATAAAGAAACAATATCGTATGGTATACAAGACTGTAGTACCTTATAACGATGGTAAAAGTCGACCGCTACATCTCCATTCTGCATATTTGTTCTTTCTGCATTAGAAAATTTCGCAAACCATTATACATCTATATATATATACCAGTGTAATATATATGTATATATATAATATTTAAAACATTGTAAGAATTACTATAAATAAATTATATATAGTATTAGAGAGACCTGGAAAAGTGTGGCTAAAGTAATCCCATATACTTGGCGATTTTCCACCTTCACTTGTTGCACCTTCGTACTACATTTGTAGACAATTGGACCATCTTAGACACAATTGCCGCAAAAAAAAAATGTATTTAAAAAAAAAATATAGAAACCACAATAGTTACAAGCTCTATCATTTGTCTATTCAATATTCATTGTGACATACAAAAGGTAAAGAATAAAATCAACGTCGTCATCCTAATTGCAATACATTTATATCTGACCTATATCGCTTTAAATTTGATTCCTACAGAATATTAACTTCCACATCTGAGGGAATAATACATACAAGTACGTACGGATCTTCGATTTCGCATCATTTGTCTACGTCACAGAACCATAGTACTAATTAAACTCATACCCAATTATAATTAATTAATTAGAAATATGTTCATATTACCAACTGAAGTATTACCTGAAAAGCAGATGCAGCAGTTCCAAAAATAAAATTATCGGGAAAATTACGACGACTGAACAATTGAGATTCAGGAGGAAGGGAAGTGATCTTCTTCGACAACCATGAGATTATCAAAAGGAGGACGAAAAAATGTACCCTCATTTTTATTCGAGTTCTTGTCTTTTGGATTTTTAAACGGTTATTGTTATTTCTTCAAAGCTGAGGTTTGTAGATGCTGCTACTAAGCCGTCTTCTCGTCTTGTATATATAGAGCTAAGAGTCTCGTAACGTTCGTCTACGTGGAAAGGTATATGGTTATAGTTATAGTCATATTACATATTATTGTGGACTCTATATGTTAGCATAACAATGACTTAATTGCGATTAAATAATGATCTCCCTATTAACTTTCAGTTACAAAGTCATGGACTCATGGGTAATCAAATTAGGAAGAGAATTCAATTTCGGCTTCCTTTTTCTTTTACCCCCAAATTCGACCGTATTCTTAACTTCTGTTCATTATCTTGAATGTGGTCGCGATCAGAGCTTAAATTCAAGATGTGTGTGTACCCTATGCATGTACGTTTGTGTTCGACAAGTGGAGACTGAATGTGGTCTTAATATTGACTATGTTCAGTGTACTGTCGAATTTTCTCTTGCATGTAGATAAATTAAAAATTCTCTGGAATGTTTACAAGTTGCACGTTCAAAAAGCTGACGTTTCCTTTTACGGACTTTGATGTAACCCTAACCGATATTCATTAATATCCAAACCTCTCTTGTATCGATTTTGTTCTGTTTTAGTGGCAATTGAGTTTTTTTTTTTTTAATCCCAAAGGAACTGGAGTTTTAGTGATTGAAATTTAGAACAACCTTTCAGTTCTTTCAATACTTCCGGAATTCATCCGTGAAATTTTGTAATGCTTTTCAAAGAATTCAATCCATCTCCAAAAGAAAAGAAAAACAAAGGTTATCCCATGCAAAAATGCAAATATAAAAATGTGAATTATCTAACATTTGGATAATATCCGGATTTTGCCCCAAAAAAATGGATACTATCTGGATATTGTTTCTTTTTATTTCAATGGTGGATGAGAAGAATAGCAACTCATATAATATTTGGTGGTATTTTGAAACTATTATTAAAGTGCTACGTAATTCGTAAAATCTATGTAAATTTCGTTGTATTTATGAAGTTAATAATAAAATTTAATAAATTAGCATTTGATCAAATCATGCTGATACAATTATGACATTGAAAATATGTATATGTATATGTCATATATATATATATATATATAGGGAGGGAGAGAGAGAGATAATTGAGTAAATATTGTTTAATTATTCTGTATCTTTTACTTTTAAATAAAAGTTCATTAATTTACTTGTTATGATATATCTACGTAAAAGTTGTCAACATTTTTCTTGTTTAATGGTGTTTCTAAGGTTTGATTATTTACCTGCTATTTTGAGTATTTTCTTAATGCTGTTAAACTTTGAATTTCAAATAACTTAAGTTTAAAACAGGAAATTCCATATATGATATAGGAAACCTTTTCTACATCTGACGTTGATATATAGTTTATACTTTATAGGTATCTCATATATAAATAATATTTACGCTTGTGAGAAGCTGCATGGATATTGTCGCAATCATGTCTTCATTCATAATTGTAGAAGCTAGCGACTAGTGAGCAGTACACAATTTTCTTTAAAAGACAGTACTTTCTTACAGAGTTAAGCATCGTTAATA
Organism: Sisymbrium irio; assembly: GCA_000411075.1. Lineage (NCBI taxonomy): Eukaryota > Viridiplantae > Streptophyta > Magnoliopsida > Brassicales > Brassicaceae > Sisymbrium > Sisymbrium irio. The sequence goes on from KE155318.1 coordinate 21,828, forward strand.
TCGGGAAAGCTTCACCCATTAGGACCAACTCTGAACATGATTTTGCTATATAATGGTTCAAATGATATATATAAAGTTAATCTTATGTCATGTGAATCATGTGAAGAAAAGCAAGTCTGCAAATGCATGCGTTCTCTGACCCATTTTTTTGTTTCTATGTCCAAAAACAGCTATCAGTAATAGTAATATATGCGAAAGCGTAAAATTAATTAATTTCTACTTAAACATTAATTAAGTTGATCAGTTACGTTGAACTACTGTTTTTGGAACACTGATCAAAGTAATTGTGTTTGTTTTTGGTCAACATGCTTTCCCCTTGCTAACTTCTTGCATTCTCGGTGTTCGAAAAACATCTACCATCTTTGGTCTAAAATCAGTTTCAATTCAAGATTACTTTCTACAATAAAATAGATGAAGAAACAGCACCACACCATATAATGTGTAATACTATTGGTCCCTCCAGTTTACCGTATAACCTTTTTATCTATAACATAATTATTTAATTATTAATCGTTATTATTTTGATACTTAAATAAAAATCCTGTTACTTTTGACACATAAATTTTATTATTTAGATTAATTAAAATTAAAAATACAAAATAATATATTTTAAGAAAAAATTACAATTAAAATATAAAAATAAATAAATAAAATTAAAGTATAAAACACCACTAAACACTGCATAAAATAAAGATTATGTTTTGTAATATATTTTTATTTATATAAAAATATTTAACTATTAATTACAAAGAGAAAAATAATTTAGTTGATCAAATTCATAATTTTACTAAATGAGTATAACTATAAAATTTTTATAAATATATAAAAGAGAATGTTTTAAGTGAACTGATAGTTGTTTTTGGTAAAAAAGGTGGTGATTTTTTTTCTTTACAAGAAGGTTAAAGTGGTGGTTGATTGTTCCTAGGCTATGCATAAAAGAATAGTTGAGGGTTAAACTCTTATTGTTACATTTATAAAAAACCTTTTAAGCTTTCTTGTTTACACAAAAGGGGTAAAAGTAAAAGTTTTTATTTCTGTACATCGGATAGAATCTTTCACCAATATTAGCTCTGAATAGTATTTGTAAAAGTAATAGTACTAATAGCGTAATTTGGTATGTAGAAAGCTCCGGATTCTAGTTTGTAGCACTAGAACAATCAAAAGTGCATAGGTTGCTACTTGGGAGTAAATAACACTCCAAGTCAAATGCTATCTTTTTCTTTATCGACAGTCAAATGCTATCTACCTTGCAAATAAACACTATTAAAAGTTCAAAATAAAAATTAAAATAAACGCCACGATGATATATATGTACAGTATGCGTTAATTCAAACTTTTAGATTTTTGTGTGTGGGTCTACGGATGAAAATGTAACTAATTTCTAGGTGTATAAAATGGTATATTTTTGCCATTTAAAACGTTTATTCCACCCATATATCTCCTTCAAAGTGAATCTAAACTAATTGTGTTAAAAGGAAAAAAAAAACGTTTATGGTGGCTAAAGAGAAAGCTATTAGTGGGAGTTCGTTGACGGTGGGATTCGAACCCATACATTGGATTATATTCATTAGATATTCTATCTGAATGTATATAATAGGATATTATCGGATTGAATAACTGTTACATAGTAGTATTATTGTATTGCTCTCAATTCCTACACATGCTAGAATTAACTAATTAAGAATGCATGGAACAAATCAAAATTTCAAAATAAATAATTTCATAATACTATTCACTCTTTCCTCTGGTTTTGAATAAGTGTCGATTTAGAGATTTTTTTATTTTAAATTATTCGTTTAGTTTTCAATGCAAAATTTATTAGTTTATATTTTTTATAATTATTTTTATTAAGCAGATTATTTTGTTATTGGTTAAATTGTATTTATACATATAATTAATGATGTTTTTGTATTGAAAATTTATCAAAATCAATTTTTTGTACTATGCGTATAAAAACTTAAAATGACACTTAAACAAAACCAAAGAAAGTATAAAAAATAAACAAATTTTTTTGGTAGAATAAAAGTAATCATATTATATTTTAATAAAAAAATAATCAGATTCGTTGTATAGTTAACTAAAAAAACTGAAACTATTGTTCATTATTTCCAACTGAGAATAATAATAATAACGTAAATATTAATAAAACGAAATGTTTACACTTTTCATCGATTGTTTTTCTTTGGATTCAAAAACTTTTTGAACCAGTGAGCTGATTTTTTCGGGTATCTCTTACATCCATCGTTAAAATCCACATAAACTAACCCAAATCTGACGGTGAATCCCATTGCCCATTCAAAGTTGTCCAATAGCGACCACGCAAAAAACCCCTTCACATTGGCTCCAACCCTATATTATCATTTAACAAAAACATTTACAACACCGTTTCATAAATGTTTATGTTCATTTATTCACTTATGCATAAATTGAACTATCTTTGTTACTTGTAATGTGGGAGGTGGAATTCGTAAAATTAGAGATAAGAGATGCTTACGATATTGCGTCTTTAACCATCTCGAGATGTCGAGCGTAATAATCGATTCTATCACCATCTTTAAGGAAAATTTTGCCAGTACTAGCTTCATCTCTTCCTACAGTATATATCATCCGAAACTAAAACTCATCATCAAATATTCATAAATATATATAATAAATTTTATGACTTTGAGAATTACCATTCTCAGTTATGTACATAACTGGGTCTTTGAACTTGTATTTTGCGTAAAGGACAAGATCACGAATTCCCTTTGGATATATCAAAAGCCAATCTGATGCAGCCTATTAAAATAAAAAAATATATACAAGGATTTATAAGATTAGTCTATGATCTCTGAACCTCGGTTGATCCACTAGACCGTGTGATTTAACCAAAAAACTGCAAGGTTTTATGAGAATTAGTCTAGAGAATTACCTTCGGACCGATGGGAACCCCATTTCTTTCACCTGATAACATATTTTTTGGACTCATAAATTTTTGATTAATTTATTTTAAAATAATAAAAATAACTTAGATGATGCGAAAGCGGACCTGTGACGCTGGCACAAGGATCAGAGAACATTGTAACCTTTTCAGTGGAACATGGTACATCCTTCGCGTAAGTGGACGAGTAATAATTGATGCCAATGAAATCATATGAGCCCTTAAGCATCTTAGATTGCTCTGCCGTGAATGTAGGCAAACGACCACTTTTTACGTTGTTGACCATGTCGATTGGGTATTTACCGGTCACAAGTGGCTCCATAAAATAGTCAAATGTGAAAGCCATGGCTCGTGCGGCAGCTAACCTATCTTCGGCTGATTCTGTATAGGGTAAATTCCAAGCCGCATTTAAAGCGATACCAACTTGACCTTTTTGATATACCTGTTGAACGAAATTTTAAGAGCTGATTTGTCACACTCTCCGAATAACATATAAAGATTCTATATCATAATTTAGATTATTTCACACGTAAGTTGGTAATAAAATGGTAGTTTTAGTAACTTGAATACCAACAAACAGAGTGGAATCTTGTTTTTTTTTACTCACCATGTATTTTTCTCTGTACACTTTGACCGCGGCTCCGTGAGCAAGGATGAGATTGTGACCGACGATATAAGGTTCAGTGGCTCCATCTCCAGCAGTGCAGTTAGGGTTTGTGAATTTGGAGCATCTTCCTGGAGCCATTACACCTGCAACATATCCTTGTTGCACCACTGTCAATGGCTCATTCAATGTCATCCAATGCTTTACTCTATCTCCAAAAATTTTAAAGCAAATATCCGCATAATCACGGAAATCGTTTCTGTTTCATTCATCAAAACAAAAAATTCAACAAATCTGTTGTAAGTATATATATATATATATATGATCTATCATTTTAATTGTAATAGCGAGTAGAACTTTTTTTCTCCTTTTTGGTGGTGTTACAAATGCAGAAAAAGTATAGGTTTGCGGGGAGGCTTACACAATCTCGGCGCCACGGAATCCACCGTAAGCATCTTCAAGGCTCTGAGGTGTGTCCCAGTGCCAGATGGTGGCGAAAGGCTTAATTCCTGTAAACAGTAGCATAATATTTACATTACTGCTTGTGTTGCGTTTATAACTAAAAAACATATCTTATATCTGAAGGGTGGAGGAAATGATTAGTCATCTCTCTAACATTATATTGTTAAAGTCAAAAAATTCCTTTCAATAAGTGTGATAACTAATTCAGTGGCCAACATGTAGTGTTTCTAATCCGAAGGTGAATATCAAATACACCACTTGGTTTTATCGGGTAAATAAGCATTAACTGACTACGTTTTTGAACTTATTGCAGATATTTATTTAAGAAAAAACAAAATTTTAAGAAAAAAATGCATGATCTTAAGAAGCTAATCAGACTATATAAACCATACGCGTAGTAATGTGAAATAAATTTGTAATCGAATATATCACAGTTTGAAAACTTTGAAAGAAATATAATGTAATTACTAATTAAATACACAAGTCCATGTTTGAAAACCATTTGTTCATTAAAATCTTAAATTAAAGTAATGTGAAACAGAGAGCGTAACTTTAGCCTAATTGTCAAAATGGATGTTGTATTTTTTTTTTTACCTTTGGACAAAAGCTCATTGATTAAGTTGTTGTAGTAGTCAATACCAGCCTGGTTGATTCCTCCTTTTAGATTCCCACCTAAATAATAAACAGCGCATTAAAATTAAAATTATTGGCACTAAAAAGTCAATTATTTCACATCTCAATAACCTTCAAAGAGAACTTACGAGGCAATATCCTTGACCACGAGATAGAGAATCTGTATGCATTGAAACCAATTTGATGCAATAGAGCCACATCTTCCTGTAATCCGATGTTTTAATATAAATGATATAATCAAAGATTGTGGCTGATTGTAAAGCCAATGGAAATCAAAACAAACAATATAAACTTTTTATAGTTTATCAAAAAAAAAGACAGTTACCTTGTAAAGATGGTAAGAGTCATCTGCTACAGACCCATTTCCACCATCCTTTATCTTCTCTGATGAATTAAACGTAAGAAAAAACATCAATTTAGTTTATCAAGTACAGGTTTTAGTCCTTTTTAAAAATCTCATGAAAGACCAACCAATCTTTAGTAAGAACATATTCACACATATATATTCACGGATATTGAATTTAAACTATTGTTGAGATCCCAAAAGCTATAAAAAATTTTGAATTAGAATAAAACCTGGGTATTTTTCAGAGTAGGTGTCCCAGATACTTGGTCCTCTGCCATCTTCATGAGCAGCTCCTTCGACCTAAGAAATGTTAAACAAAAAAACCCATAAATTGTATAATCAGTGATCAGATTTACTATAAGAAATGAATAATAATAATAATTAGAAGAAACCAAAAAAAGAAGAAAATACCTGGTAAGCAGAGGTTGCAGACCCAAAAATGAAATCTTCTGGAAAATCACTTCTTCTTAAGGTAGGCGTTGAAGAGTTGTTCTGGGCAAGAACTTCATTGGAGACCAAGACAATGAACACTACCAGCAAAGAAAGATATTTTCCCCTCATTCTTACTTTTCTTTTGTTTGTTATTTTTATTATTGAGAAGATGATTAAGTGGGGTGGGGAGGGGGTTATATAGGGAATATACTTGTTTTCGCACGGGTTATGGTGATTCCACAAAAAGAGAAGTTTGATAAAAGATAATTTTAGAGAGAGAGAGAGAGAGAGAATATGACAATTTTTATTTTTTTTTTTGTTTTTTTTACGGCAACAAATTAGTAAACGAAAATCAACTGACCTTATCTAATCATATTTCAATTAGTTGAAAAAACTTCTTCACTTGCATCGATCGACTATCTAAAGCTGAGTCATTATAAGAAAAATATATATAAAGCAATGCATCATCATTCCACGTCTTTCAGACAATTACGGGATGCGCTAAATTCTGAGGGAAACGTGAAGACGTGTGAAGTGGGGGACGTCTATTTTCGACATTTTGTGGTAAAACATCTTTTGATTAAAATACTAACAAGCTTCTTGTAACGGCTATTTATTTCAAATTTTGTTGAGTTACTTTTTGGTTTTCTCCTTCTAAGTTTTAAACGTTGTTTCCAAATTTTATTATATAAAGGGTATATTTCACAGGTTGGTGTGATCTGGAACGCGTTGGACAACGGGAACAGACCCGTTGGTCAAGATACTACTATTAAAACCTACCACGAACGATATATTTAATTAATAATTGATTAAGACTCCCAAATTTCCATATGATGAACCAGGTCAGTGTTTTGATTTTCAGGGATCTTTGTAAGTCAATATGAAAATAAATGAGTGAATCTAAAAAATCTTCATTTACCAATATTGTGGGCCATTTAAATCTTTTTTTTTTGTGATTAGCTTTCTTTTTTTTTGTCGAAATGATTAGATTTCTAATATGTGAGCTCCAAGAGTAATTACAGCAAAAGTTTGCTGGGCCAATAAACCGAGCGGCCTTTATAAGATCTAAAACTGAAAACGTTTTCGTAAGGTTTTTGTTGTCGTCTATATTGGTTGGTATAATCTTAGCCCAATTTTGTTGACAAGCGTATGAAAATACGTCAAACGGCCCAATGCGATATGTTTTAACTTTTTTTTTTCTTGGGCTGCTGCTAGATATCGGTCCGAATTCGATTGTTGTGACTAAATCAAACAAAACGTCCCCGTAATGTATACGCCATTTAAACTGTGTATATACGATTTTCTCTTACTGGCCTAATAAATGCACGCTTAAGTATTTCAGTTTTGTTTTATAGTATTTTTATTGATTTAAAATTTGTGATGGTGACAAAAAAAAAAGTTTGTGCTATATATGCATCTGTTAATAATAGCGGTCATTTGAATCGAACCTTTTTATTCACAAAACAAAATTTTAATTAAACTAATGATCTTAGAAAAGGAGTTCAAGTGCTTTCGAGGATTCGGACATCTTAGGTATAAAACAGGAAGGCGGAACAGAAGACGTTAAGAACCTCTTCCTCTTCTTGGTAACAACAGAATTCAACATTATTCCTTCTTTCTCTGAATCTTCAATCTCTTCTTTCTTCAAAAACTCTTTGAACCACATTGCCGACATTTTTGGATAACGTTTTAGACCGTTGTTGTAGTCTACGTAGAAGAGTCCGTATCGAACACCATAACCAGCGTTCCATTCGCAATTGTCAAGCAATGACCAAGCATAGTATCCTTCTACTTGAACACCATCCTCTCTAAAAAGAGAACTATACATAATTAATAATAATAATTTTGAAAGAAAAAAAAAACAACTCATTTAAGCTTCCTGCACATGCTTCTTGCTTGTCAAGTAACTAAAAGAGAATAGAGACTTACTTGATGGCTTGGAGGATGCTTTGGAGATGGTTTTTGTGGTACTCTGTCCTCTGAAGATCCATCAGATTCGAGAGTTTTGCTTTCTTTTCATAATCTATATCGCAATGTCCTACATAATTTCGATACAATACAAATGTTAAAACTGTTATAACTTTTAATTACATTAATAAAAGTGAAAGAAAGAGTTTAGAAGAGAGGTTAGAGATAAACACAAGATAAAATTTACCATTTTCAGTTATCATAAATTTAGGGCTTTCGTATCTGTTCTTTGCATAATTTAGAAACTTTCTTAACCCTTGCGGGTACAAAAAATCCCATTCTGAACCACCTCTAGGACCCAAAATTTGTCCAGCTTTGTTTTGTTCTGTTTGATCAGAATAAAGTAATGGAAAATTTGTGAGCCAAGACAGAAAATACAAATTGGGCAATTTAAATATCGAATATGTTCTTAGAAAGAAAGTAACTAGTTACTTTTCCATTCGATGTGTGCGTCGGATCTCCAATTTGGAGTGTCATGATCCACGACAGGAACGTTTTTAACGTAGAAGGCACTGTAATAATTTACTCCAACGAAGTCAAAAGATCCTTTTAACTTCTGAGTTTGAGCTGCAGTAAACGACGGTAATCTTTTCCCTATTAATCTTTTCATGACTTCTGGATAATCTCCATACACCGTCGGATCCATATGCCTTTAAGAAAAAAATATCAAAACCCTTTATACATTTCCTAGTCAACATAATAATAGCTAAAAATTGATATCCAAATAGAAAGAAATTTCAGTAAGATCGATATGGATCACTCACCATCCAAACATAAATTCCATGGCACGTTCAACCGCTTCTTGATCATCAGGACAGTTCGAGTCGTAAGGTTCGAACCAGACCGGACAATGTGCAATACCGATTTTCCCATCTTTACACTGTAAAACGAAATATCATTGTATATCAATACATTTACTGACAATCAACTCGCTAAATTCCTAAATATGCGTACTTGAAAAAAGACCTATACATTTAGAAGAAAAAAAAAAACTTATACAAGATCATTTGTATACCTTTGGGTTATTTCTGAAGACTTCAACTGCTTCGGCATGAGCTAAGAGTAGATTGTGACTAACAGTGTAAACCTCGAGACCAGATTCACCGGCTAAAGCTGCTTCGTTCATGTATTTAGAGGCACGGCCAGGAGCTTTTCTCCCGGTGTCATAACCACCAATACTGTAAACCCATGGTTCATTAAGCGTCACCCAATATTTCACACGGTCGCCAAATTCCTCAAAACATATGGCGGAAAAATCGCGGAAATCATCGCTGTACCAATTATGATTGTTGGTATATTCACAAAGTTAGATGTCTATAAAAGAGAGAGAGAAATTTTGAAAAATTGGTTTAAAGGATGTGTTAGTATGTATATAGTACTTACATAGCTTTTTCGTTTAGAAAACCGTTGTATTCATCTTCTAAGGCTTGTGGAGTGTCCCAATGGAACAAAGTTGCAAGAGGTGTGATTCCTATAATGTATGTTCATGTTAATTAGAACAATTACACATATTAATTCACATGTGTTGATACATACTACATAGTACATATCCGCACGAGAGGGATTCGGTTTAAATACCGTTGGCTAGGAGTTCATCAATGAGGTTGTTGTAGAATCTGATTCCCTCATTATTCACCCCTCTACTCTTTTTTCCATCTATTTTTAGTAGAAAATAAAAGGTTAAATTTACATACTGACTTTGAATAGAGATTTTCTCGTTAAAGAAAAAGTTTTTGAGATTTCTAACTTACGAGGAAGAATCCGAGGCCATGAGATTGAGAATCTAAAGGAATCCATATTGATATCTTTCATTCTTTGAATATCTTCTTTGTAATGGTGATAAAACTCCACTGCCTGGTCCGCATCAGAGTAACAATTCCTTTCTATACATACATTAAGGTTTTTTTTTCAACACAGACATTAAGGTTAAAGTTAGTTTAATATATATATGTAAAGATTCAAATTAATGACTAATAAACAAATACATAAGATTTAGAAATAGACCGATCGATTGGTACAAACCTGGATGCTTGTGGACAAAAGTATCCCAAACACTTAGCCCCCGGGAGGCATCGTTCACGGCTCCTTCGTATTGGTAAGCCGATGAGGCAGTCCCGAACAAAAAACCTTCAGGGAAATCGGATCGGCTAAACGAATGCCTAGCTGCGTAAATCTTCTTTCCACTGATATAAAACTAAAACCCGTTAAAAAGACAATTTATATATTTGTATGTCCATGCCAAGAAAAAAAAGAACGTTCCTTTGCACTATATATCAAAATTTTAAGTACTTTTTGGGACCAATTATATAAAAATTTAAGTTATTATTACTTACGGCATCATTTTGTTTTGCAACTTATGTTCTCGTTAGGAAGGAAGCTGGACTATTGAATATATATCTCTTAAAACATGTACAAATAAATGAAATGAATGTAATGAGAATTTGGGTTGTGATTGAAACGATCGGATATGGTAAGAGGGTTTATGTAGGCAAATGAAATCGCATGAAGGGACTAGCTAAGAAAATTCAAACTTTAATTTAGTCAAATTAGTGGCTTACGTGACTACGTTCGTGGACTCGGCTTCTTTTTATTTGATTCTTTTATTCGAATTATATTTGGCAATTAGCCAAAGAAGAGAGAGTGGGTTATATCTTCGCCTTGTGATCTGATAATATGCCAACTAGATTCTCCTATGTTGATTTCAAAGGAAATTATATAGTAGAAAATACGTAATAAATAAGTCAGTACCGGGGCTTTGGTTTATTTGACCAAAAAACACAAAAAGACAGTGCCGGGGAAACTACACTGCGACTAGGTTGGAACTTAGAATTTTGGATAAACTTTTCCTTTACCTTAAAATTTAAAACTATAATATTTCAAACTCTTGTCTATTTTTTTTTTTTTTT
>KE155318.1:32254-59029 GCA_000411075.1 Sisymbrium irio
ATTACAAATGGAAACAAATATTCCCAATTCGATTGGAAGATCGCTATGAGCGATAGTGGATCAACGTATGGTGTGGTCTGGTTTTTATTGTACATCATGTTCCTGCAAGTGGTATTTGTTGTCTCCTTAGTGTTATTGAAACCTTTGTGCGCACGCACACACGCACTCAAACTAATATTATCAATTGTTTCACTCTGACGACCAAGGATAATAATTTATTATCAAATACTGTATAAGTTTTCCAGTTTCCACTAACCGCGGGGAAAAGCAACAAGACGACTCGACGATTAATTTACTCTAATCAATTCTAATAACAACTTCAACTAAAAACAACTAAAGAATAGTTGAAAATCACAACAGTTGTCAAAATAGGAACCCCATGTTTAGTCTTTCCAATCATCTTAATCACATCGTACAATCTTGTGGATCGGTGTAATAACAAAGTCTTTAAATGTATAACAAAATAATTGAAAAGAAGATACGTGGAAAATGTACATTGGCATAAATTAATATTTTGGCTCCCATGGTCTAAATTGGAAAATACTCATTGTTTTTTTTTTTTGTTATTAACGTTGAAGATGTTCATTCGTGTAAATTTTTAAAAACGATTTTTAGGTCAATATGTAATAGAAATGAAATAGTACCAAAAAATATATATGTAACTAGATGTTCTGTACGTAATAAACTCTCAACACCGCTTTAAGTCTAATCCATTAGACCAATTTTTGATCATCCCGGCAACTATATCACGAAATTTATAGATAACTGGATACTTCTAAAAAATAAAGTTCATTCGCGTAGGTCGTGAGAAAGTTTTGATCAAAAAATTTCAGTTGGCCTTGAATATAAATCCTATCGTAGCTCTCTTTTAAAATGTATTAATACTTCTTGTAAAATTTATTATATATGTAAGGAAATCTTCCACATTTCAACTGTGTATATGTATGATAGAATCGACCGTCTTCGGAAACACCGCGTACATTAGAGTACGTGTGAGTTTTGTAAGCATTTTTTTTAACTCATTTTCATCTTGATTACATAAGCATGCATGGTAGGTAGATTTAGAAAGCGACGATGAAACATTGAAACAATAAAATGAGTTAGACAATCTGAGATATTGTTTATTATAATTTTCTACCCTTGGTCAGCTATTTCACTCTTCCCAAGTTTGAATTAGAATTTTCTTAGACGTCGTCCGAATTACTTGAACGCAAAGATTTATCATTATTCTATTAAAAATAATAATACGCTAATGCGATCTATTTTACCATGTATTCATGTAAATTATAGTATGTCCCTTAAGAATCTATAAACTTAATAGTTAATTATTAAGTGATCGTATTTACGAGTAAATATATGTAGCTCGGTATGATTAACTCATATTCTGTCTTATATGCTGCGAAAGGCAATACGATAACAATGGACTTTTTGAGTGATTTAATTTGTTGAAAAGTATACTGCTTATCGCCAAAATTTAAGTTGTGGCGGGTAAGAATTGAACACTTTCCAAGTTTTAGGATTGTTTTAAGAAGTTCTGATATTGGGATACCAAAGAAAAAGGATATTTCCGTCGAATATCTAAAACTTTTGGCGCTTAATTTTGCAAGTTGCAAGCTATTTATTCGGACAGCTAACCAAAAAGAAGGGACGGAAGCAACTTTGCAACGTGTGAATATACAAGAAAGTGGAAGTGCTAGTGATGGATGTGAAGCATTTTGGCACGTGATTATTAATCGAAACACAGCATCAATTTGACACGTCACTTAATACACTCAGAATCATAATTTGGATGATTATGCTTTGGTCGAGTTAAAACCTTATAGTATAAGAAAATTTTCATCTCGTATTCTTTCTCGAAACTCACTGATCTATATCGTCATATTGGTTGACATAAGAATATGGCTGTTTGACCCAAAAAAAGAAGATATAGAATGGCTGTAAAATGCTTATTGTTGGGGGGAAAAATCATTACTAACAATGGCAAAACATAACTTATATGTAATGATTTTTTTTCCCTGACTATGCAATGCAATCTTACCGGATCTATATTCTAATATTTGAATGATAATAAAGGTCAACATATATATAATTTGGACGAAAGGAGTTGACAATTCAAACTTGCATATGGTCCATGTCATGTTGCAATAATGAAACTGATGAGTCGACTCCGTGTGCGAAGTATGCCTTTGGAGAGAACAAAACACATGTATCAGCATTTCTTTTACTTTTCGTTACTTAGTAACGTAAAGTTTCTTTTGGTTGAACAAAAAACAAAGACATTTTTCGTTGCCATTACCCCACACACGTATGAATAATATTTTGTTGATAACTGCAGCCGATCTATTAGTCATAAACATTTCTGAATGTATTAAAAATATGAATATCATATAATTTTTTTTTTGGATTTTTGGGGTTTTTTTGAATTTTTTTATAATGTAAAGTAAATAGTATAAATTTTGTATTATTAAATAAATTTAAAATATTTAAAAGATCAATATATAGATTAGTTTAGAATCTAGATTGATATCTTACAAGGCCGAACGGAATTGGGCTTTAGCCTTTAGCCCTAATTGACATCTCTATATATATGCGTTGTATCTCGGTTGGTTGATGCTATACTCAAGAGAAGTCAAGCAAGGTCGAGATCTCTCTCCCGAAACAGTTTTCCTTTCTGTCGGCGTTTATAGCCCATGCAAAGTATTGGGCCTTGACGCTAATATCTTGCCTCTTATGGGCCGTATTACTCTAGCGAATGCAAACGACTGTGTTTTAATTCCCTCGTAATAATATTTTGATTAGTTTAATGAGGAGGATGAATCTACAGTACTTAAATAATTTATTTTTATTTAATTTTCCGTCTCACTCTCTCCTCTCTTCTCTCTGTTCTTATTTAGGAAATAAAAAAGCTTTCCGGCAAATCTGTAAAAATCCTAAAGCTGAATCACTCCCAGTGGAAGTCTCCGATTTGGTGGCGAAGGAAGTTCTCTACGAAGGAACCGAGTATAAAAGCTCTGGAGGAAGTATTAAAAGCTCAGCTAAAAATCGAGTCTTTGCTCTAGTCAAATTGAAAAATCAAACCCTCGAAATTGTGCTTCTTCGTGTGGGTTTCCTCTTGATTCTTCTTCATCTTTGCTTCCCGAAGTTTCCATCTTTAAGACTATTCTTTGAAGAATTGAGGGATCAAAGCTTCTTTAATGGACTACGAATCGTTTGATAGCAGCGGTTAGTTCCCCTCTAACATTGTGTAGATTATAAAAAGAGAGCTCCTTTTCTTCTTCTTCTCACTGAAAGTTAGGGTTTTTAAGAAAGTTTTGGGGATTTGTCCGTTTTGGTAATGTAGTACATTGTGGTTGTTTGTGGGTTTGTGTTAGTAAGGATGAAAGTTAGGGTCTTGTTGTTTACTTTAAGCTGAAGCTGAGATTGAGTTTGAGCTAGATAGATGCATCTTTTACTTTGATCTTGGAGCTGAAACCTTTTTGATTGTATGTGTGATGATTGTTGTGCAGGAACAGATGATGATCTGCCTCCATCGCATAGAGTTGCACGAGGAGGGCGTGTGTCTGGCAATGGGAGACCTTCCAATCATCCTCCTCCATCTTACCCGAAGATGTATGATGAAGTTGCTGCTGATATGGAAGCTCAAATTCACCAGATTGAGAAGGAAGCATACATCTCTGTTCTAAGAGCGTTTAAAGCTCAAGGAGATGCAATCACTTGGGTATTTGATGGAATCTCGGTCTACTTCTACTTCTCTTCTTTATGTTAAATTTCTGGCTAAGTGAAATGACGTCTCTCTTTTTTTTTTTGTTTACTTTTTATGTTTGTGTATTGTTCAGGAAAAAGAAGGTGTTATAACTGAACTCCGTAGAGAGTTGAGATTAACGCCTGAAGAACACAGAGAGCTTCTTGGTCTTGTAAACGTAGATGATACAATACGAAGGATAAGGCGAGAAGCTGAACTCTTTAGCATTTATTCGATTGAGTAAAAAGTTCCTTTTTTTCCCTGTCAATAATATATACAGTTTTCATTTATTAGGGAATGGAGACAATCTGGAGGGATGCAACCAAGTATGCGCAATGCTGCCCAAGTGGTTCACGATATGTTGCCAAGCCCTTCCGTTTCAGCTTCTATTAAGAAGCACAAACCAAACCAGCCAATTCCTTCTCAACCATTCGCCAGTTCTTCACCTTCTTTTCACCCTCAAGCTGATAACGCTCACCAGTTTGCTTCATCGACGGCTAAGCGAGGATCTGTTCCCAATGCCAAGGGCAAGAAGCATAAACCAGTGAGTTAAATAAGTCACAAAGTTGGTACTTTTTGTCGTTTTTCTATCAGAAAGGATTCTTTAAGGATTTTTACCCTTTCTTAGGTTTTCCCGGGTTCATCTTCCGCAAAACCCAGCTCATACCATCCTTCAGATCAACCTCTAAGAGGACCAGTCATGAACAGATTACCATCTGGTCCTGCCAGTTCAAGTGAACCAACAAACGGAACCGAACCTGAGTCTTTTGTAGGAAGAAGAGTTAGAACAAAGTGGCCAGAAGACAATACATTTTACGAGGCTATCATCACCAAGTATAGTCCAGTGGAGGTGTGTGGCTTCTTACATTGGCATAAAGTTTCTGTATTTTTTTTAAATAAAAAGTTTCATTATACATGTTTGAATATTCTTCTAATCTTTATTTTTAGGGTCGTCATGCTTTAGTGTATGACATTGGAACACCTAGCGAGACATGGGAATGGGTCAATCTCTCGGAGGTAATTTAATTTTTGATCATTAAGCTTTTGAGGAAAAAACTTTGGTCAACAATTCTGTGTGTTAATTGGTAACCAAGATCTCTAATATTTGTACAGATATCTCCTGGGGATATTGAGTGGATAGGAGAGGATCCTGGGGTTGGTAATCGATATGGTTATAACGGACAAGGCCATGGTCTGAATAGAACTACAGGACCCAACAGTGTTCCACCACGGGGAAGCGGTTTGGCGAAGACCACTATCAAAAAAGATTTCAGAACATCACAAAATGGAACTGGGAAAAGAAAACATCTCGATATACGAATCCGTCAAACCAATGTCGTGATCAGAGAGGTTGGTATTAGTTGTTGTCAAGGCGAGTTTTTACAGTGATGTATGGGTTTTATCTCAAACGATGATGTTTTCTGGTAGGTGGAGAGAGTTCTTGGTTCACACAATCCAGATCCTCAAGAAGTTGAAAGGGCTAAGAGAATTCTGGAGGTTTGATGGCTACAATAATAAAGATCCAATCTTTCTAAAATTTATGTTAATATACATTCAAAAGCCTCAAATGATTGATTATTTACCTTCGATTCAGGAGCAAGAAGATGCGCTTGTGGGTGCACTCGCAAAGCTTGGAGATATATCAGATGGAGAAAATGGCAAGTGTTTAGTTTGATATAATAGAACATATAGCATCTTCGAGCCTTATATCCGCAGTGATATGCCTCCATTTGATCAAATATTAGACTTGATGCTTGTAATCTCAATAAAAATGCTTCACTGAAACTCTCCTTATCTGGTCTTTTGTACAGAAGGTGGCTTTCGTCGCTGACTTGTGTTTGACTGAATCAAGCAATTTTGGCAAGGCACAGTGCAATGCTGTCCATGAGGAGCCGATGAAGAAGAGAGCATTTGTTGAGATCGAGGGTCAGAGTCTCAAATTCTTTGATGTTGATGTTGCCCTTTTTTGGGTATCTGACTGTAATTTTTTGCTGACATTAGAGATTAGCTTTACCCAAATGTTGGTTTTGTTCGATATATGTTCAATGGAACGGTTTCAGTACCTTGTGGCCATAGCTTGTGTAAGAAGTCGAATGGTGGAAATTAGCAAAATATAACCAAAAAGAAGGATATAAGCCTCAATAGTAGGATAAACCATACTTTTTCCTTCTAAGCCTCAACAAATCAGCATTTCTAAAGAAAACGTCCTAACCTTGAAGCGAGTGCTTTCACGTCACGTCACTCGTAACTGTTTGTTCATTCATTATCTACTTGTTTCATCAGTGTTCAAAATTTGTTTTACGCGGATGTAGGCTTTGTTGAATATATGTTCAATGGAACGGTTTCAGTATCTTGTCTCCAAGCTTTTGCAGGGACTTAAATGGTGGAAATGAGGAAAACATAACCAAAAAGAAGGAATGAAATCTTCCTGATGTCAACAAGCCAAAGTACACTTTCCCTAAACCGTAACTACGAGAATATGACTTCTAACTGTTAGAGATAACGTAAAAAAAAACCTCCAAAAGCATATATTCTATGGATATACAACAACTTACGTTCTTGTCAATACCTCATCTCCGGCTTCTTTTCTTTGGCTGTTTGTTGTCCTTTCCCGTGCTTCCGCTTTCTCTACCTCGTTTCCCTGAGACAGATGCAGTTGCTGTCGCTACCGCCTCTACCGTTTTCTTCTGCGATGATGGTCTACCGGGAGCTCTTTTCACCGGAGTAGTATTCTCCACTTCGGCCTTCTTTCTTTTACCCACACTGTTGCTTCTAAGTTCTCTTGGTCTTGATTTACTCTCTTTCTTACCGTTCTGACTTTTACCTTCTTTTTGAGGAGAGTTCTTCGTTAATCTCTTCAAGAAATCAGCCACGCTCTTCTTCTTATCTGATGGAACCGTCTTCTTCTCTGTTTTACCCGTCTCTTGCTTACTACTATTTTTAGTATTCTCATTTGGTGAATTTGTTTTCTCTTCCGTCTGTTTCTGTTTGTTCTTACCTTTCCCCGTCTTCGTATTGTTAGCTGCTCTTTTCGAGACTCTTCCACCAGTCACGACGTTCTCTTTCTCCTCTGACACTGTCTCTTCTTTCGTCTCCTCTTTTTGGCTAAAGCTTGAAGACGATGGAGAAGCCTTTGCGGAAACAAGTCTTCTCCTCTTACAAACGACAAGAGGAGCCGAAGACTTCTGTTGTCTTGATAAGAGAGACGATTCTGACGTTTCAGCAGCATCTGCTTTGATGCTACCTGATGCTTCCAGCTGTTTTATCAACCGAGGACTAGATTTTCCGGTCTCTTTCCTCATTTCTTCATAAACAATGGTTCTCAACTCGTGAGCGGCCATTGATTCTGAGGAAGATGAAGGGAAGAAGGTAATGGCGTTTGTGAAGAGAAGCTGTACATCTCTGTAAAAAGTGAGCCTTGAAGAATCATCATAGGATCCTTGCTTCAGCTTTCTCTGTATTGTCTCAATGTCCAAATGTTGCTTAACCAAGCTCTTGTAATCCTCAGTCTCCTGCATGAGGAACGGACTTGTGAGGTAAGAAACAGATATAAGCTCACTAGGCCCAACTAAAAGCCTATAAATAACCAAATGGGCTTTTAAAAGGAAACTTAAAAAGTTAGCGGAAAGACACGACAAGGCCATGCTATACCAAGACACGCTGACACGTGTTTTAGATTGTGTGAACAAAAAGACAAGGATGACCACGAAAGAAGTAGGTTGGTTAAATTCGTTCATTTTATTTTCCCTCTATAAAAAAAGAAATACGTTCCCATAAACCGTCCAATAAAATTCGAAAACGGACGTTAAAATAAGAATTCGAAAATGTAGAGATTCCATATAGAACACGGGAATATCTCTTCCAAAATATTTAATATTTCTAAAACTAAGCTTTTCATAATATTATGAAATTATAGTTTCTGTAACAAGTTCTAATTTTCATTCAACTCACGATGTAATAAACTAATGATGTTTTTAGAAAAAAAATTAAAAGGTTATAAACACTTAAAAAAAAGAAAAGGATAATATATGCATACCTGGCTCCGAAGCCGGCGTTCGAACAAAGATCCACGCGGATGGGACCGAATCAGATCAAGAAGACGTATCAACGGCTGTGATTCACTAACCGCCGATCTAATCTCTCCATCGCCGTCTACATCATCGTCATGATGATCCTTACTGTCGACACTATGTTTCCGTCGTTTCGTTTTCCACTTTTTTCCCGACGTCGTCCCTGACTCACCTAACTCGCCTGAGTGACTCGCTTCCGATCCTTCCTCCGCCGTGTTAACCGGATCGGGATCTGGTAGATGATCATCATCATCTCTCGTCTCCGTCGAGTTAGACTCGTTCATCGACCTATCAGACTCAACATCCTTTTCACGACCTTCACCGCCGTCACCTTTCGTCTTCTCGTCTTCTTCCAGATCTGGTTTCTCTTCTCCTCCTCCTCCTCCTCCTCTCTCCTCCTCTAGCTTCTTTACCTTCAACTGAAGCGATCTAACAAAACCAAAAACATCAAACATATATAAACCAAACTTCAGATCCAACAGAAGAAGAGGAAGAAGAAGATTCGTTCGTACAGTATCGAAACATCATACTGTTGAACCTCACGCCGGAGCTCAGCTACACGAAGGCTACGTAGCTGTTCAAGCCATGGGATGTTATTACCTCCTCCTTCTTCTTCCTTCTTCGTCGTCGTCGTCGTCGTCGCATCGTTATCAACGTCGGAGAACCGGCGTTTGAGATCTCGGTACTTTTGTTTACAGTAGTTAGCGGAGAGGAAGACGGAGGAGAAAGAGGTACGGGATCGAACCTCCGTAGCGACGGAGTCCCAATCACCGAATCCGTGTCGCTTAACGGCGCATGCCAATAACAGCTCCTCCCACGTGCCCCATGCTTGCCTCTTCTTCTTACTCTTTTTGTTTTCGTCTTCTTCTTCTTCGCCTATATTGTTGTTGTAATCATCACTGCTAATATACTCGTTGTTGTTACTGTCTTCCTTCATGTCATAAGATCCTCCTCCTTCCTTCCTCATCCTTCCATAATCCTTTTTTTTAACAAAGAGACTCTTCTCTCCCGTAAACGAAAACGCTCGCAGTTTTAGGGATTTTTATTCTCTTTTTTTTCTTTCTTTCTTTCTCTTATAGTAATTTATTATTTTATCTACTCCTACATTTGTATTGTTGCTTTCTTGTCTTCCTCGCTCGCTTATTGTTTCGTGCTTTTTTCACTCATCTCATTAAAAATGCTCTCGTGTGTGTTTTCTTTGTATAGTATATATATGTGAATATGTGAATTTTTGGGATGGGTATGTGTAGGTAATTAGGGTATTCAATTCCTTAAATCTAATCCATTTGAATTTTTTTTTTCCCTATATCCAAGTAATGAGATACGACTATACCAATTTAAAAATAAATGGCAGGAAAAATTTGAATTTATCCTGGAATATTATATACCAAGTAATGTTATACATGTGTAATATTTAATACAAAATCGAATTTGAATCATCATGGGATATGTATATTTTTATATTCCGAGAAGACCAAATAATTTATATTAAAAAAAAAGTAATTCGAAAAGTGTATCAAGTAACCCTAGTTTTAACCGCTGCTTTTATTCTTTGACCCTTTCCTTTTTGGACCATATTAGGGCAAACCATTTGTTTGAAGTAACTGTTAATTTGAAACCCATAAGCGAGCCCGGCCCGATTATTTATGATTCGTTCAACATCTTTCGGAGAGAAAGTTTGAAGACAATTTACAGGGATGCCCTTCTCTTGTTACTATAAATAGAATTTCGTTTTCCGATAGTGTCGTTGGTGAAATTTAGGTCGGACTACGCTTACGAACCATGCTCGAGTGGTGTTGTTCAGTCTGGAAAAACCAAACTAGTAGAACTAGTAAGCTGAATATGAATATATAGTTAACAAAGTTTTAGAAATATATATATATATATGAAGCCAAACTCAAACCAAAATTATATACTATACTTAATTAAACACCGACGGATACATAATACTTAGTTTTTTACATTGGTTTTTTTTTTGTGTAGAACCGAGAAATTCCAACCGAAAACCGGATCTAATCCTTTTAAGAATCTTGCACTACTATTCGGGTAGGGTGGACGGGTCCGATCTGCAATTGGACTGACTTAAGCCATGGGCCTCAAGGCCATCAACATATAGGCATACCAGGCCGGATCGAGCCCACATTGTAACACTAATATATTAGTTCGGTCCCAATCAAGTTGCAACTTTATTTATACAGAAACCTTCTTGTGTTCCAAGAATCAAACAGACGAGTTCTTATACATTTACGGAATTTCGAATCTTTCCCGGTGCAAACAATTCCGTGTAATTTGTGATCAACATAAATGTAGATACACTAACCGGTTCACACGTTGGGTGAGGAAGTCAACATTTTTTCCAGCTTCCATTGGCAGTCCTTTCAAACACATGTGGTTGTCTCCTTGGGAAGGTTTTGCTCCATTCTGGATATTTTAGTAAATAGTTCCAAATCCTGAAAACACAAAAGAGAACACGAATCATCTCTCTCTCTCTGTAAGTGAGTGTGTGTGAGAATCTGTTATGTTCCATTTTGTGTGTTATAGAGAATGATCAAATGGAAGCTTGAAAATGACTAATAACCTTCTTTCATTGTCTATGAAATCTGGACCTTCAGCAGAAGGTGAGGTAGAACAATTCAGAAGAATTTCTTCATCAGGAAGCTGGTTGAGTTCCCAAACGTATTCAACCAGGCGCATTGTCCTGTATTATACAAAACACAAACTGAATAACTCATATGTACATAACAGTAATGGAGTAAGTCAGTTACTCTTGCGAGGAAGAAAAATATACAAAGAGAGAAACAGGAAATGAGGTAAGAGAAGCGTTTTTGTGTTTTCTTTGTTTTTACCAGCAGCATGGTGCGATGATGAATCTATCAGTTTTTGTGTCATATGTGTCAAGTAACTTCCCCTTCCAGCTAGAATCTTCGAATGATGCCGAAACTCTAATTCTACGAACAAGCTCATCCGGACATCTAGAAGATCTGTTGAAACTGGCTGGAAAAATTGAACCAGTGGAGGTATTCACCTGATAAAACGGGCAACACTAGTTTACTAATTCATCTTAAAAGTTTCCAAGCAATCCTATATTCTTTCTTAATCCCTGAGGAGGTAGAGAGAGATCAATTTCGACAACAAAAAAGGTATATGCCGGAAACAGCAGAGAAAGTAGACTAACCAGGCATCCATTAAAAATGGGGCACGTGTTCGATTGAGCATCCAACTTGGTATTGTGCCCAAGAATAAATAAGGTCTGAATGTGAAAATTTTCTCTTCTCTTCTGTAAAGTTTCTACTAATTTGCAACACAAAGGAAATGAGTAACCCTCTGGTTTGGCATAGTCAACTTCATCAGCATTCTGCATATAACAATCAATATATTCAGCTAAAGACCAATCTACAGCTGAATACTAACTAGACCGCGAGATATGGAAAACCCTGATCCATACTTTTATGTCCACATCTTCATAACCACCAACCATATGTACCTGCATACGAAGCCCCATGGACATATTCAATAATGGTCAAAAGATAAAACTCAAAGACGCTTGGTACTCTAAGGAGAGATAAATACATCTAACTCGGCATCACTGTCATCCTCCAGAACCAGTGATAACATCTGGCTTATCCCCAAGTCCACAACCTCTGGTGAATCCATGTGTGCAATAGAAGTGCTGCAGTTTAAGATTGCACACAAAATTTCAAGACAAGAGGTGAATGCACAACTTTTAGGAAATATATAGGATCAGTCCTTACTCCTTACATTCCAGATTTTCTGTTGCGGATAACAACGCCTACACAAGTTGTTGCTTCATCGGTGCCAACAAACTTCGCAACAATAAACAATTGAAAAAAATCATTAGAACACTAGAGACTAACTTCAAAAAGTTAACTCTTTTAACAAGATACATACATCAACGAGGGCTGGATTCACAACAGCATATTCTCTTTGGAATATGTAAACATATCTGTCCTTCGTTGAGCTCTCTGTATCCTTTTCATCCAACGTAACTTTACGTTCCTCAAGATTTTTAAATGAATCAGAAGCTAAGGTTATGACAGGATGACTCATTACATCAAGAAGCAAGCTTCTTCCCTGTTCCATGAAACAAATTTTGGTTAGCCATTTTCTATACTGCCAACGGAATAGTCAAAGATTCAGCTTCCTTCTCTGCCGAGTACAGAAAACTGAAGTATCACGAAAAAGATTTAATCTTTACAAAGACAATCGTCAGATTCTAGAACCACATTAGTACATTACCACTATATCTTAAGCATATCTTAGTTAAAACCCAGCGAATGGAGAGATTCGCGAGGGACGAAGAAAACTACCTGCGAGGAAGAAGAGATATTCCCATCTGGAAATGGGACTCCACCGACGTAGATCATGATCGCCGGAGATAGAGAGAGAAAGAACTTCAACGGCGGCGATGATAACAAAAAAGCGATCGCCGATGACTTTAACCAGAAAGCGTTGACACTTAATACGGACTAAAGTAGAAAACTGCGTGCCGTTTTTAGTTTCTACTACAAACATCCTGCCGTTTTCTTAATATTTCAATTGCGAATTAATGTAGATGTTGTGGTCGAACAAATCTACCCCATAACCCCATAACTTGGAGAGTTTTTTAATATATTTTTTTTTAATCTGAATTTTGAATTTTGAAGTTGAAACCAAACACTTGGAGAAATATGATTAGATCATTATATTACCCAAATAAAAACAAAACTCTGATAATTAAAGTTTCAGAGGGTAGCAGGAATTACAAGTACACAAGAATGTACAAACTACATTCAGCCATATTCAGACAATTCCAAGAAGGAAACAAGACAAGAGTCAGATAAGCTTGTTGTAGTGATGGGAGATTCAGCGAAGTTTCAAGATTCCGGCAATGGTTAACGTTTTACCTTAGCCTCCTTCTAGACCTAGTGATAGGTCCATTATTAACATCTTCTGTTCTTCTCCTAGAGGATGAAGCGGATGTAACTGAAGTAACCACTTCAGTAGGATTAACAGTTTGGCTTCTCGTGGAAGTGGAGGACCCCGGAACAGCAAAATCTCTAGGTGATGATGAACCTGCAGTACCGAGCCTGAACGAAATCGTCTGTGAGGCATTGTTACTTCGGTTTCTTTGAAGAGAAGCTCGTACTGCGGGCGAAGGACCAATCTCAGCAATACGAGAAGATCTACGACGGTTTCTCCTCAAACTAGTACTCGTGTCAACAAAACTATCAACATCAAAAGCATCATCATCAAAGGGTGGCATCTCTGAGGTATCCACTACAAGACCTGGGAAAGAAGTAAATGGTGGCATATGAGGAGGTAACAACCTCAAAGGATGATGATGATGATGTTGTTGTTGTTGCCCACCATTGTCTCCTCCTCCTCCACCAGTTATTATGTTGCTCAGACCGAACTCATCGCCTTGAGCTAAAGCTTGTAGTCCTATAGAATCAATAGTCCTTCTAATATGCTCGATTGTTTCAGGCCCCGGGATAAAAGGAATGGCCCGGTTAATAATCTTTTGACGAACGCTTTCCACTCTTTTGGCATTAGGCCTTGGAGGTAGACGAATACCACAATCCTCGAGCTTGGTTTTAGTAGCGTCAGTATCATCCCCATTACCGTATATCGGAATCACCTCGGTGTCAGTCACTTCTCCGTCGCAAACGGGACATTCTTTAATGTTTAAGTAAATGAAAGGCAACTGATAGAAGCATCCCCAGCAGAACAAGTGACCACAGCAAGTCAAAATCGGATCTTCAGCTTTCTTTAAACATATGTTACAGTCAAAGTATCCACCAGGAACAGAACTCGTTTTCTCCATGTTCAATGCCTTTGCTATCAAATAAGTCTTACTGTCGCCATTTTCGACCAGCCTCTCTCTAGAACGCTCGTGTATAACTCCTGCGGTGGAATCTCTATGCTCATGAGGAGGAACCAAAACCGGTGCTGATGTTGGTTCTCGTTCCCTGATCCTTGAAACTATTGCTTCGAGCTGTCTAATGCGTTCTTCTATCCGCTCGTGAGCAGTTTCAAGCTCGTTTAACCATGGAGAAATCTCTGAAATCAAACCTGACGGAGACTCAGAACCAGAAGATGGTTCTTGATTCAAATCAAGCTCCATTACCTCTCCTTGAACACTAGTCGACATGAGAGCTCAAAACACCAAATTTCAACAAAATAAATAATAAAAATTCCTCCTTTTTGCACAGATCAACAAAAGTTCCTGACTTCAACAAACGTTTCCGATCCATAGGTGATTACAGATCCCCATCGATTCTGCTAAAACCAATCGATGACACTCAGAGAATCATTGAATTGGAACTTCCCCAGAAACCGAAATTGAGCAACGCATGCATCTGTAACACAACCAACACAACCAACACAACCAAAAGAATCAAACTTTGAGCTAAATCTTCAACAATATATGGTTTCAACGAAACAGATAATTGAGCGAGCGATCGAAAACAAAGTTTGATTGAAGAAAGAGAGAAGACCTTAGAGAGAGAGAGAGATCAAAAGGAGGGGAGGATGACGTTGATTTCGAGGGCGGTGAGCATGATCGGTGGTGGAGAAGAGAGACGGATGAATGAATAGAGGAAGGAAGGAGTAGGTCTGGACAACATTTAAACCAAAGCTCAATCTCTTTATTAGGACATAATTGTCTTCACAGTTTTTTATCTTAACTTTTTTTAAGGTTTGCGGTTAGTCAATTATTTTAATATTTATAATGTCTGGAAATTTAATTAAGGTTTCGCTCCACTATTTATTAAATACTATTTTTAAAATGATTACATGATCATTAGAAAAATATTATCTTGGTATTTGCCTGACAAGAAAATATAACACATTATGAATTATATGTAATTATTTAAGAATAAGATACAGTATATTTAACATAAACTTGTATAAACGCTAACGCAAATAAACGTAAAATTAAACCCTTAGTAGTATCACAATTTTAGGAGTATCATCATCAGTTTTTATACATCTTTGACTAATTATAAATTTTATAATTTGGTAACACCATCAATTATCTGTAGCTTTAAGTCAATAATTTTTTCAAAATCTGATTTAAACCAAGTAACAAAGCTTGAATTTAGTAAAGAGGCAAATAAAAACTTATATGTTTCCAAAATATTATAATAACTAACATTTCATTGTGTTTGTATAGAAATTAGTCCTAACACTTTCACTACTTTATGCATTATCTAATAGCAAATAATGTATCATTCGCTTTTGATACTAACACAGAGGCCTGCTATATAAATATATATATAATTTAAATGTCTTCAATTGGACCATATGGATAAAGCTAGCAGGAAAAGATTACTATAATCAGTCTGTTTATTTGAAGTGCTCAAATACATTACCTGTTTTTGGCACCAAGTGTTCAATTAGATTACTATAATCAGTCCCTTAAACGTAGTAATCAGACAGAACACTGAGTAAATTATATTTTACTACAAAAGCAAAAAGACAAAATAAAAATCCGAAGATAATCTGCATACTCAAAATCTTCATGCAAAAAAATCAAGCCCGGAGAACAACGTAGAAAGCAAGGAAGGATCAAATCCAGCAAACACCGACGGGTCAACAGATGTGAAAACTGACGGATCGAACCCTAGAAAATCGGAAGATGAGGAAGAACCGGATCCATCAACCGGTCCACCACTGCCCAGTCCGCATGGTCCAAGCAAATCATGAAGCTGGGAAACTAGGCTTGGATTTTGCGGCGTATTGGATACAAGATTATTAATCATCTCGTTAATCATAGGTCTAATCATAAAACTCGTCGTCGGCAACACTAAAGGATACGGATTATTAATAACCGGTCTAGGAACATTAACGACCGGCGTGGTGGTAGCGATAGACTGCGGTTGCATCCGGTTTAGACCATGTTGCACCAAATATGTTGGACTAGGACTAGGACTAGGACTAGCTAGTTTTCTTCTAGCACACAGCAAATGAGCATCGAATCCACCACACTCTTTGCAGCTATAGAGCCACGAATTAGACCCGAGTCCTTGGCAGACGCTGCAGCGGAAGCTAACAGCCGCAGAAGGTTTGGATCCGGATCCGCCCGGGGGCAGCATGGAAAACGTTAAAGAAAGCTGGTGGTGAGGGTGAGATTGGTGCGTGACTCGAGAAGGCATGTTGGCACAAACCGTGTGAAGGTCGATTCCGCAATCCCCGCAGTGGTAAGCGAATCCATCACCGTCTTTCCCGCACGCGTCACAGCGGAATCGCCCTTCTTGATATTTGGGGGAAGAGATTAGAGAGAGGAAATGGTTTTTGTCGAAAGGGTGTCTGATTTTTTGAGGTAGCTCGGAACATTTTCGGTGGATGTGGAAATTGCACGGTTTGCATGTGTATGAAGGAAGATTGAGGACTTTTAGCTTGCAAACCACGCATGAAGAAGAAGAAGAAGAGTGGTCTTGATGATGGAGATATGAGTGGAACAATGGATGTGGATGACTGAAATGTCGAATTGAGTCTTCTGGTTTTGGCCTTCCCATTGTTTTGCTGCACGACTGGTTCAGAGAGTGTTAAATGAGTTATAATATGTTATTTGTAAGTTGGTGTGAAACAAATCAATGGCTTGGGACAATTTGTTGGAACACTTTGTTTTGTGGTAGACATTTTTTCCTACCGTCTGATGTGATGTGGAATCTAAACCATCAGTCGACGACTTTAAAAGTCAACGGTTAGATTGTTTGATCAAGTCGTTACCTACTTGGATTTTTATGGAAACCTCAATTATTGACGAACTCTAGTGTTTTGTCACAACTTCCTAACAAGCGCCCAAATTGGAGATTTCAAATCATATTTAGATGATGTTTACACAGAATGCACAAAAGAGTAAGTCAGAGTTGCGTATTGTGATCTTATATATTAATTTGTATTAGCTATCAAACAAAAATAAAATAACTAATTATGTATTATAAGGTTAATAAAGAAAAATGTTATTATATATATTATTTTTTTGCCAACGAAAGCAGTTATTCTTTTTACATTGAAAATATATATAGAACACCACTTAATAAGGGCTAAACTATCATTTTATATGATATGGTGGGAGTATCTAATCGTGCAATTCTAATGTCAAACCTTTTTCTGTATATTAAATTACAACTAGGTGAATACTGAATAATCAAAACAAACTCATAATTATTTAGCCAGAAATAGAAATCACTAGTCCTCTACATATTTTGTTATTTATAGTTTGTAAACGCTTTTTCCAGAACCAAATACAGACATAATGGCTTCAAAAAAACCGGTTAATCGCCCGTCGGTGAAGCACCCGAGTCACAACCATCCGCTGCGCGTCTTTAAATCCAAAGACGAAGATGAAATCATTTGCTCTGGATGCGAGCTTGACCTGACCGGACAAGCATTTAAATGTACGAAGAAAGATTGCGATTACTTCTTGCACAAGTCATGTTTCGACCTACCCGGTGAAACCAATCACAAGTCTCACTTAGACCATCCTTTGACCCTGCTTCATTCCCCACCGTATGGTCACTCTTATACGTGTGACGCATGTGGGCAGTATGGATCCGGATTCACTTACAACTGTTCAGAATGCCAGTACGATGTTCATGTCGGATGTGCGTTTGTCCCTGAGACCGTAGAGCGTGAAGATCACGAACATCCACTCACTCTCATTTACAACACACCATGCAAAGGTCGTGAGGACGGTGCCATGTTCATATGTGACGTTTGTGAAGAAGATATGTCGGAGAATCTTTGGGTTTATTACTGTAAAGAATGCGATTACGGGACACATGTGAATTCTTGCGCGGTTTATGAAGATCATCAGCCAAAGAAAGGAGGAGGAGGAGGAGGAGGAGGAGGAGGAGGAGAATCGAGCTCCGCGGCTTCAAAGATGAAGGCGTTGATGAAGGCTCAAGATGAGATTGCCGCGTTGCAACTCGAGGCACGTATTAGGAAGAATACTAATGATGCTATACTTGATTTATGGGATGAGCCAAAGCGGAGATATTATTGGTGATCGAATCTATGAATAATCAAGTAAATAATTTGATGCAATGATGAAGTTTGTAATTGCTCTTTCTTTTGGGAATTTCGTTTGTTCGTTTGAATTATTACAATTACTCCTTTCAAAAAATGTAATTTGGCTATGCAAAATAAAAAAGTAATAAGCTGTTTGATCTTAATTATATGAAGAAAGTAATAAGCTGATTGATCTTAATTATATGAAGAAAAATGCTAAATGTAGATGGCTGAAAGACTATTTTGTACGATTCAATTCTAGTGGTGAGATGTCGATCCAAACAGTTTCTAATCGACGACTTTTTTTGGCAATGCCATCAAATTCTAATCCGCTAGAAGTATTTAGAGGTTCATTTGTTGACCACGTATTTATATTCTTGAATGTTGAGGTATATAAGTTTCTTTATTATAAAAATCTTATTCTTCGGTATATGCCTCATCAGTTTTAGATAACATGTAGAAGTTCTATGAAAAATCTAAAACATATTTTATTTCTTTCACAAGAAAAAAAAACTCTACGGCTAAATTAAATTCAAATCTTTTGAGTAACATTAACTCAGAGGAGGTTCATCTATATCTAATCTTTTTTCTTTCTTTCTTTTTATGTAGTTGGTTTGTAGAGCGAGAACGAGAGAAAGAAAAATAGCCTGGTCAACAAAGAAATGGCTTGGATTAATTTGTTGGAAGACTTTGTTTTGTGGTCGTCATTTGTTATCGTGTGAAATGGATCCTACACCTTCAGTCGGCAACTTCGAAAGTCAACGGTCAAACTGCTTCACCAAGTCGTTCCCCACTTAGATTGCATAAGAATCTCAATTATTGATGAAGACTAGTGTTTTGTCCCTTACTCATAGTTGCGTCTCCAAATTTCCCAGCTCTTTATGTCGATAGTCTCCTACAAAATTTGGTATTTAAGGTTCTTAAACTCTTCGTCCACTTAAACAACCAAATCTAGACACTGAGTGACAATTAATGGCTTCAAGAAAACCGGTTAATCGTCCATCAGTAAGGCACCCGAGTCACAAACATCCGTTGTACGTCTTCAAAGCCCAAGAGGAAGATGAGATCATCTGCTCTGGATGTGAGCTCGAGCTAACTGGGCAAGCTTTCAAGTGTTCAAAGTCGGACTGCGATTACTTCTTGCACAAGTCATGTTTCGACCTACCCCGTGAAATCAATCACAAGTCTCATCCTGACCATCCTTTAAATCTGCTTCATTCCCCACCTAATCTTCAAGATTACGGATATGGTCAGGCTTATGGGTGTGACGCATGCGGTCAGTATGGATCTGGTTTCTCTTACCATTGCTCTGAGTGCCAGTATGATGTTCATGTGGGTTGTGCGTTTATCCCTGAGACCGTGGAGCGTGAAGATCATGACCACCCACTTACACTAGTTTTCAACTCGCCGTGTAAAGGTCGTGAAGACGGTATGGTTTTCATGTGTGATGTTTGTAAAGAAATTGTGTCGGAGAATCTTTGGGTTTATCATTGCAAAGAATGTGATTATGGAACGCATGTGCATTCTTGTGCGGTTTACGAAGCTCATGAGCCAAAAAAAGAAGGTGGAGAAAAAGCGATATTGGAAGCTTTAAGGATGGAGTCATTAAGGAATGCTCAAATGGAGCTTGAGGCGATGCATATTTCGAATAAAATCAATAATTCTGTGATCCATTTTGGAGATGCACCCCAATATTATTGGGTGAGAAAATGAATGATCAAATTTCATTCAATGAAGAAGCTTGTGATTGTCTCGTTTTTCTTTTCGTGTAAGTTATTGTAAGTTTTCTTTCATGTTATTTTTACTTATCTGAATGATATGAAGCATCATCGCTAGCCTTCATGTAATAATTTTATCATAAAGTTTTAAAAGGTAATATGTTATACGAAATAGTAGAATAACAAGCTGATTATTAGAATAACAAGATTATATGCCTATGTCTTGTAGCTCGTCTGATCAGCGAAGGCATAATAACGTCGATTTCATATGCCTGCCAAACATTTGAGATATTATCAAGCATAAAGGCCCTCGTCAAAATCTGAAGCAAAATGTAACAAAACTTGGGATACTGATTCCAATTTGCAATGTAGTTTATTACCTTAATTTTATGAAAGATTTGCCAAACAGCCTTTCCAATTTTCTCTTAAATGTGTATTTACTTATTAAATCTCAACACAATTTTTCATATTTTGTAATTCTTATCTATCAACATCTGTACGAATCTGTATGACTACACATATTAAATTTGTATATGTCTAAAACCAATATTTTGTTGACAACAAAAGAAAATGAATGAAAATAATCTATTGAAAGGCACATTATGCTTTAATTGGATTTGCTTCTATTTAAATTAAGAGTCTTTGCTTTTATTTAATGAAAAAAAATAAAACTATTGAGATTTTATTGCGTAAATTGATTAATTTTTTCTTTTGCATGACCTTTCTTCTGTATATATATATATGTATATATGTCTAAACTCTTAACTCTATAATCTATCAACCCAAAAAAGTGAAGCACTTCAAAACAATATTACCTTAAAACCGTTTTGGATACATTTCGTCAGTTAGGTCGGATGATGACAAGTTTTGTGCTCGTCATTCTAATTGTAGCGATGGTAACCGGAAATGAGTCCTCCAATATTCATGATGCCGAAGTCAATCAACTTTTAAAAAAACTAAACAAACCTGCTCTTAAATCCATCAAAGTTAATTATATTTGTGAATTCATATTAAAATATCACCTAACTACATTTTGTTAACCGCTGCTAATCAATAATTTTTAGTCATATATACTGTATAATTTTTTATGTAGAGTCCAGATGGAGATATTATAGATTGTGTTCATATGAAAAACCATCCAATTTATGATCATCCATTATTCAAAAATCACACTATTCAGGTTGAAAAGTCTTCTTTATCTTTCTTAATTATTACTATAATATATTTTATAGCATAAAAATAAAAAAAATTGGTTGTCAAAATTTATATACAATTTTGGTTTTGTAGATTTCTTAAATAAAAAAACCATCATTTGATAATTTTGTGATAGATCTATAAATCTACATCATTTTTCCAAAAATAGCATTGGACATAAACTCAAATTAATAATACTAAAATAACACGTTTATAATGGTTATATTAACCTTGTTTTGGTTATCATATCTTATGTTTAATTTTTTATTGTTGATCTAATATTGTTATGTTGAAGATGAGACCAAATTCTTTCCCAAAAAGTTGGAACAATGAATCTTTAAACACTCAAAACAAATCTAATATGGTGATTCAACTTTGGAGAACTAATGGAAGATGCCCTAAAAATAGTATTCCAATCAGAAGAACAAAAAAAGAAGATATTTTACGAGCAAAATCAATCAAAACTTATGGAAAAAAAGATCCCAATAGCTTTCCTCAACTTAAACAAAACAATTCAACTAGAAGAAAAATCCCACATGAGGTACATATAATTCAACATTTAATCACTTAAAAATTCTTCAATAGTTTGTTCCTTACTCTTGTGTGTATATATAGTTCTGTAATTTCTTATATATGAATGCATATAGTACGCTATATTGATCACAGAAGGAAGGTTTCATGGAGGTAAGGCTATTATAAGTTTATGGAAACCTTATGTACAAACACCAAAAGAATTCAGCTTAGCACAAATATGGATTGCTTCTGGCACTTCTTCTGAAACTAACAGCATTGAAGCTGGATGGCAGGTTCTTAATTTGTTCTTGTGCATTCCTTGATATATATAATCTTTATCTTCTTTTCTGTTATGATTTTTGTTGTTATTAATTAGGTGTACCCAGATATTTATGGTGATGAAAACCCCAGATATTTTATTTATTGGACTGTGAGTTAAATGTTTTTTAGTATTGGTTTGAATTGTTTATTTTTCTATTGGTTAGTCAAATTATTTTATTTATAAAAAGCTAATTTTTCTATGGTGGCTTTTAACATTAAATAGATTGATGGATATAAAGATTCAGGCTGCTACAATCTTAATTGTCCAGGCTTTGTTTCCGTTAACCAAGATTTTGCCATAGGTGCAGTCCTTAGTCCTGTTTCCAAAATTAATGGTGAACAATATCAAATTCCCACATCTATATGGAAGGTTAATTAATAGTTTAAAATATTTTTCATCATAAAGTTTTATCAAGTACTCTTTTATATTATTAAGAATTTATATTCTGTTATATTATTATAGGATACTCGTTCAGGACATTGGTGGCTAAAAGTTTACGACCATATATTTGTCGGATATTGGCCTTCCTCCTTGTTTACTTCTCTAAAAGATGTTGCAACCACTGTGCATTGGGGAGGAGAAATAACTAATTGTAAGGATGGATCACAACATACAACAACAAATATGGGGAGTGGACAATTTGCAGAAAAAGGATATGAAAAAGCTAGTTATTTCAAAAATATTGAGATAGTTGATGAAGGTGAAATTATGAAACCACCAGTGAAAACTTTTACTTTTATGACTCAAGAAAGTTGTTATAATATCAAATCTAGCACTGATTCTCATTGGGGGAATTATTTTTTTTATGGTGGTCCTGGTCGAAATCCTAACTGTAAATAAAAACATCTATATGCAGAGTTTTCAGAGAGGTTCTAATAGTTAAAATAATTAACAATAATAATAAAAGTAAAAAAGATAATAAATAGAGTTTTTCATTTATGAAATTAAAAAAAAAAATACTGAGATACTCATCTAAGAGTTGTCATCCATTTATTGGTTAAACTACTAAAAAACTAAAAAATAATTATATCATTATAATTTTATCTTTCTTTTTTAGAAACTGAGAGAGATTCTCAATAATGCTGATGGCATATATAAATTGAGAGAGATTCTCAATAATGCTGATGGCCTAAGTTATATATGTCATCATTTACCACCATCATATCATCATATGGTACTTATGGGTTATGGCAAACAAATTGTATGAGATAAGCAGTCTTAAAACCAAAAAATGTAACATAAGCCAAAATCATTTTAAAAAGTTTGGAAAGGTTTATTGGATTGAATATTTAATTAATTGGTAGCATAAAATATAATTAAATTTTAAAATCTAAATAACATTTCTGTATACTATATTTTATATATATACACATATGTGTGTGTGAAATCTATTATAATATATATATATATATATTTAATCTAAATTATCATTAATAAAATTAAATATTTCAATAACATTTCTTGTAAATTATACATGATTATAAATTTATTTATAATTGGACTTATGTTTTAATAGAATAGAAACTTTGGTTTCAGATTTACATCACAAATAATTGAAACTGAGTTTTATGTGATTTAAAGTTTGGAATTTCTTTGTTTTTTTCTGGAGAAAGTTTGGGAGGAAGATATAATTTGAGAGATATTACCAAAAGGTTTTTATCCCTGAAATAATAATAGAAACTATCATCAATTTTTTTTATATTCAAATAATTATATTTTAATTTTGTACTCATTTCAAATATATACACTTGAATGAAAGAAACGACCAAAGAGGGATTATGATCTTCTATTACAAGGGTTAACTCAGTTAGGTCCGAAATAAACTAATTAATTTAGAATACTCTTTTGAGTTTAAAAAAATGATTTTCACCTGGATCTTTGTAAACAGTCTTAAAGTTTACGGATATCGTAAAGTTCAAATTTTAAAAATAGGTTTTAGAGCTAATCTTTCTAAAATAATTATTCTCACCCATTGTATCTTCTTCATATGCTAAAATACGTTTTATATATATATACTATTTATTTTTTTGAGTTTTGACTACATATCCCAAAAAATGTATGAGCTTTGAAAGAACTTCATGGTGAGTTTGATGATTCCGTAAAAGTAGTGCTTCAAGAGAGTTTTTTCATCCATATAGAGTAGCTTCGGTTTGTCGGTCGACGTATTCCAACGGATCATCTTCTGATCTTATCCACAGAGGAAAATATAATGAGACCTACGAAGTTTCCTCATGCACACTTTGCACCTTTCGCCATCACATAATCCAGATCCTACATTTTCATATAGTCTCTACAGTCTAGTTAATTAAAATATTGTTATGTTAGATTGTTAGTTTTACCTTCTTTTTTTGGGTGCTAATTAATGTTATGTTAGTTTTACAAATGATTCTTTTCACCTGAATTTTTGTATATGGTCTTAAGTTTACAGTTACAGACCACGAAGATGAATTCTTTCTAAGTGGTCATAGTCTCTTGTATTCAGATGACTTGGAGACGAATCGATATGCATTAGAGACCCAGGGTAGTTAGTTGACCTCACATCTTTAACTATGTCAACTCATCTATTGTATAGTATGTACATATGCAGCTTGATAAATCATTAGAATTTTCAATTACAATTGGCTATCTAATCAATTATATATGTACAATAAAACTAATCCCGTGATGGATGGATTCAAAAAGAATAGTTCACCTCTTGACTTTGAATTCCCAATGAGAGAATTGATCGTACTACAAATATTAGATATAACGTATTAGCGCGTAGTGACATTATTGTCCCAATATAGATAATATATAAGCCCCAGCGTTCAACTTCGTAAATAGTCAAACCAAAACGCATCACAACTCCATCCTGAAGAAGACTCACAATTACAAGTCGTCTTACTATTTTCACTATATATACTTTGAAACCCCTTAAATTAGAAACAATCACAAAAACAATAAAAAAGCCTAAAAAACAAAGAAAAAAAGATTTTAGCTATAATGGCTTCAAGAAAACCATCGGTTAGGCACCCAAGCCACAGCCATCCGTTGCGCGGTCACAAAGCCCAAGCTGAGGAAGAGATTATCTGCTCTGGCTGTGACCTAGACCTGATAGGCGCAGCTTTCAAGTGCACAAAGTCGGAATGCAATTACTTCTTGCACAAGTCATGTTTCGAGCTTCCACGCGAGAATCGTCACAAGTCTCACCCGGATCACCCTTTGACCCTTCTGTATTCCCCACCGTACGAGTCGTCAACTTACACGTGCGACGCATGCGGTGAGTATGGATCCGGATTCGTTTACAGCTGTTCCATCTGCCAGTGTGATGTACATGTCGGATGTGTATCTATGCCTGAGTCCGTGGAGCGTGAAGGACATGTGCATCCGCTCACATTGCTCTACCGCTCGCCTTACACGAACGGTTTAGTCTTTCACTGCGATGAATGTCAAGAGACTGTTCCGGATAATCTCTGGTCTTATTACTGCAAAGAGTGTGACTATGGGACGCATTTGCATTCTTGTTCGGTAGAAGAAGAGGTAAGGGAAGAGCCAAAGAGAGGAGGAGGAGGAGGAGGAGGAAATGCGAATACTAGTAGGAACAATGGAGGAAGGGGCTCAGCCGCTTCGGAGTTAGCCGCAATGCTGGAAGCTCAAAGAGAGATGGAGAAGATGCAGATTGAGTTACATATGGAGATGCAGAGAGCTAAAATAGCGAAGAAAGCGAGAAAGGCTTGTCTCAAGTTGATCTAAAAAATGAAAAGTACTTGTTTATCGATCATGAGATTCATCTCGAGCTATCTTGGATTCTTGAAGCTCTGAAACTCGTTGATTATTTTTCTTGTTTTTGTCTTCCCATTGTGATTTGTTGAAAACAATCATGTTATTTTCCTTTGAATATTTCTTAACTATCTGAATAAAAAAATTATATATAGCTTCTTCTTTTGTGTTTACTTTATTTGTTCTAATCATTATACATCACCATCTCAAAAAAAAATCTGGAAAGCTGTAGTAAAACTTAGGCAAAACTAGATATAAATAAGCAAGTAAATAGGATGGTTGATTAGGTTAGTCGATATCATATTCGTTATTAGTGGGAGTTGGTAGACGACGAAAGCTTTGACCTTTACAAACTATACATTCTATCTGTGTGTAATCTAAATCGAATCAAAGTGAAGAAGTTTCGTACCATTACCACCATATCAGCATATGGTACTTCTGGGTTGTTGCAAACAAATTGTAAGAGATAAGCTGTCTTAAAACCAAATATAGCATCAGCCAAAATCATTTTAAAAGAAGTTTAAAAAGGTTTTTTGGATTGAGTATTTAATTGGTAAGCATAAGATCTAATTAAAATTTAAAATCCAAACAACATTTCTGTATATTATATTTTTTATATATACACATGTGTGTGTGACCTCTAACTTGATTACCACGTTACTCCTCTCATCCTTTAATTTGAAATCCAAAGAGTGAGTTTTGTCTTAAAAGTTTACAGTTACAGTACCACATGAAGATGAGTTCTTTCTATGTGGTCATACTCTCTTGTATTCAGATGACTTGGAGACGATATGCATTATATTAGAGACCCAGGGTAGTTAATTGACCTCACATCTTTAACTATGTCAACTCATCTGTTATATGGTATGTATTAATGTATACATATGCAGCTTGATAAATCATTAGAATTTTCAATTACAGTTGGGTATCTAATCAAATATACAAGTACAATAAGACTAAGCCCGTGATGGATGGATTCAAAAAGAATAGTTCCACCTCTTGATTTTGAATTCCCAATGAGAGAATTAATCCTACATACAAATATTAGATATCAAGTGACATTATTGTCCTAATATAGATAATATATAAGCTACAATTTGGAAATAGTTAAACCAAAACGCATCACACCTCTCAATCACAAGTCATCTTACTATTTTCACTATAAATACTTTGAAACCCCTTAAATTAAAAAGAATCACAAAAACAATAAAAAAAAACCTAAAACACAAAGAAAAAGATTTTAGCTATAATGGCTTCAAGAAAACCATCGGTTAGGCACCCGAGCCACAGCCATCCGTTGCGCGGTCACAAAGTCCAAGCTGAGGAAGAGATCATCTGTTCTGGCTGTGACCTAGACCTGATAGGCGCAGCTTTCAAGTGCACAAAGTCGGAATGCGATTACTTCTTGCACAAGTCATGTTTCGAGCTTCCACGCGAGAA
>KE155318.1:63210-155785 GCA_000411075.1 Sisymbrium irio
ACAAACTTCCTAAATAATATATACCAGAGACAACTCATGATGATCTGTCAGCCATAGATTGAACAGTATAAGATTTGTTGTGGATATAGATCAGGGAGAATACCTGATTTGCCAAACCATGGAGTGGCCCGGCTAAACCGTTTAATGCAGCTGCAAATGACAGATACGGATCTGAAAGTGCACTACCGACCTAAATACAGAAATGTCTACAATGTCAATCCTAATTAAATGTATATGAACTTTAGAACTGCGTGTGCAACAGTCGCATCAAGAAACCATAAAATGCACAGTTGAGATTGAGAAACTATGAGCATACATACCAGGTGACCAGTGTGAGCACTAACGTTTCCACCTTCATGATCACTAAAACCAGAAACAAGAAGAAAATGGAAATTATCATGCTATTAATTGTAAGTCTTCAATAAAACAACAAAAATGATAAGAAAATTAAGTTAGGAGACAGATATGGACGAAGAAATTAGCACAGACCTGTGGATAGTGACGTAAAGCCTCATGAGCTCTTTCATCTTATCATCGTCAAATCCCAACATGTGGGAGAAATTGGCACCATAATCCAAAGACTTATCTGAGGGAATGGAATCGCCATTCTTATACATCCTGAAATGATTTAGTGGAAAGGTAAATACTTAGTAAAAAAAAATCCTCTTTAAAGGGCACACACTCAATGCCAAACTCCAGAAGATGCAAAGAAACTACTAAAGGACAGCAGAAAATGTCTAGTCTTCACTCACCTCCGATAAACATATGCAGCTACTACAGGAACACGAGCAATCAGGTTGAGGCAATCCTCGTATGTTGGCTCCCAGAACCTGGAGGGAAAGATCTTTGTGATGATGCATTCTAATTTAAATGCTATCAATAACTAAACCAGAACTCTAAAAGCATACTTTGACTTGTGAATTCCACTCTCATATGCCTTTTGGAACTCACTTTGGACCTGGATATCAGGTAAAGAAAGTTATCATTTCGCTGAAAACTAATCACTTTGACCAAAAAAAAAAAGAAGTAAGCTTTAACAGATATCACAACAAGTATAAGAAAACAACAATGGGAGTGTAGGGATCCACACCTGGAGAGCCATAACACCGCTAGCAAATTGAGTCATTGGATGAGCGGAGGAAGGCAGGGCATCAATGGCGTTGTACACATAATCTGCAATAACGGTTGAATAGACGTCAAGAGTGAGTAGAATTGTTACACGAAACCCACACAGAAAAGATCATTTATGCAATACATTTTCTCGGAAACATTAATGTCTAACAGGTTTGAATGAACAATAAACAGACAGCCAGCTTTTTAGTAAACAGTCAGAGCCAAAAGGTGAACAGCCAAACCTGGCACAGCAGCACGGTTCGCCAAGTCTTTTGACAGTGCCTCAACTTGCTCTTTGCTAGGTACCTATAAGAAAAAGAGGGAAAAAGGATATTGCATTGAGGGAAACTAATCATCTGGATATGTCCGTGACCAACTTATAAAATGTACAGAAAAGGCGCACCTTTCCAGTTAAAAGTAGCCACAAAATACCCTCGGGCAATGGTTCTCCTCCAGACTGGGCAGCAGGTAATACTTTCTGGCACTCAGGAATTGACAAGCCCCTGAAGCGTATTCCCTGAAATAATGATAAAATTGTTACAACAACAGCCTTTGAACGGAAGGAAGAAAGCATTTGATATATTCAATCAAATGTAACTCGATACAAAGAGTTATCAGGACCTCTTCCGGGTCAAGCAATGAGGTTTCCCATAGCAATCCAGTCATCCCTCTCATCCCACCAATTACCTTTATTCAAACGGGGATTAAAATGAGTCATCAAAGGGAGAGCTTATAGAAACAAACCAAACACGTGAATCATCATGTTTTTTTACCATATCAACAGTGATGTTTCCCAATTGGACCTTCCCATGTTCTGATTTCAATTTCTTCAGACGGTCCTGAAATTGGAAACTTCCCTATGAGTAAAGAGTGAGCTAGAAAAGCAAAAGAGGTTCACTGCAAATGGCCTGCCTTAACTTCTTAGAAAAGAATCTCAACCAACATAACACTAAATATACGAATTCAGTGGAAAAATGTGTCATCACCACAAATTTTAATTTCATCACCACAAAGCTTACCTGCTGTTCCGGGATCAACTCTTGCAGCTGCGACTTCAGGTCCTGCATTGACACCAATTAACCAAAATGAGCAGAGAACCAAAGACCTCATGATAAATAAATAAAAAACCAAAACTCCGTTTCGAGTTACTGAAACAAATCAATGAAAAAAATGAGATAATAACCATATCCGTGGAGCTCTGCATCTGAATCCATCTGAGCGAATTGCTGAGAGAAGATTGTTGCCCCTGGTCACACAGATCAGATCACCACTCGATTAACCAAACGAAAAACAAAGCCCCAAAAAAATGCAAACGAAAATGAAAACTACTCACGACGCGAGACCTCAGCCTAGTAAAGGCCGATACGCTGCGGAAAAACACCATTCTCCAAACCTCAAAACCTGTGACAGTCAGTATCCACCAAAAAACAAAGCCGATCGATCAGTGGAAACTCAAGCAATCAACAACACTCACCGAATCAGAAACCTATCAGAACGACCTACCTAATCTATTATATAATTCAACGAAACTCGAGATTCGATCAACGGAAAGCTAATTCTCAGATTCCAGAAGAAAACCGTGGACTAGTTGTAATTCTCCGAATATTACGGAAGACGACAAAAGAAGGAATGAGAATCGCAAGGAATACGCGAAGAACATACCAGAGAGAGATTCGGTAGCTTGACGGCGATCGAGAAGAAGAAGAAGAAGAAAAAGGCGATTGTTGCTGCGTGTGATGTCTAAAAATGATCTATATAAACGGCGAAACGCGAGCAGGTAATGACATTTACCCCCAAAAAAGAATCTCTACTTTTCGCAAATGTCAGCAGCTGGAATTGTGTTGAAAATTCCTATTTTGACCTTCCAGCTCTTTCAGAAGGCAAACCAAAACAAACCGGGACAACGAATCTTGCACTAAACCGGACTAACGCACGTAACATTTGGCATTACTGATTTTTGGCCTCTTTTGTGATGGTCAACGAACAGTTAAAGTCTCAAAAAACAATTATACTCTCGTTTCAGACCAATTTCCTTTGCATTGTTTTCTTAAATATATATATATTTTTAACTTTTATTATTAAACATGTTTCGTTAAGTTTATAATGTATGAGCTTTGAAGCAGCACAAACGTTTCCAGACATACAAAAGCCAAGTTTGAAATTGTCTCTTTTTCATCAATAGCCTTATACAATAAACTTAATTAGACTAGTTGAACAAATGAATCCTAATGTCCCAAAGATTAGACAAATCAATAGGAAACCTGATTACAAACTAAAGATCTAAATATCGAGAAGTTTCACTTATATAGTTGTTTGGGTTCCAACACTAAGATTAGGACGGATTTCTTATCATTATGTTTATTTATTTATTTAAGTGTGCATACACTACATGTAATTTTAGTATAAACGAATTAAGATGAATTACACGGTCTTTTTGGTTAAATATATGGTAGTTTTACGGTTAAATATCAGGTTGCCAGAAATCTCACCGAACCTTATTTGACCTATGCATGGGTTAGTTATAAAAAGAAGGATATTAAGCAAATCGCAACAGTTGGTATTTTAATTAAGTAAAAAGACAAAGATATACGAAATCATCATTCTCAATTGAGTAATTACCATCATTATACGGTTGAATTTCAAACATTCTAAGAGAAAAATAGAATCGGTAAAACTATTTTAAACCATGAGGAAGAAATTAATATTGTACAGAATAACAAATAGAAAAACATGATGAATAGGTCGTTCTCGACATTTTATTAGGAAAAGAGTAATTAGCCAGACACTTTGTCTATTTTATTATCTTTTTAATTTCCTTATCTAATATTTTTAAAGTATTTTTTTTTGTTCGATCGAATCTTAATTTTGAAAAAATATAAGATATTTCGATAAAAAGATTTGAATACTTTTTGAGAAAATCAAATGTACTTGCATGACATGTCTATTTTTTCCTTTAATGTGTATAATATAATTTTTTGCATCACTTTCCCTCTTTCATACACTTTTCCATCATATCTTCTACATATCAAATTGTTTGTTGTTTTAATCAAATATAAAATAGTTAAAAATATATATTTTAAAAATTAAAAATTATTCAAGTAATTATTAATAAAAGTATAAAAGTTTATAAATGGTTATACATTTTCAATAAATTTAAAATTAATTAAAAAGTAAAAACATCAATTATTGTAAAACAAAAAAATGTTTTCCAAAACCACAGATAAACAAACGGAAGAAATATCTTGCTCATAGAAATATCTAACAAAATAGGTAAATTTCAAATAGGGCATTTTCACAGTACTTTACACACTACCCTACCTACCTAAAATACACGAATCTCCGCCTATAGAAAAAACAATCAACTTCCCTAATAAAATTTTAAATTTACCTATTTTGTTAACTCATCCAAATACATAAATAATGTTGGACACCTGAAATGTATTTGGAACTAGAGACTAAATTCCTCAACTTTTAATCCCTTTTTGTGAAAATGTAATTTAACCATTAGAAAGTAGTAAGTTCGATTATCCATATATATAT
This sequence comes from Sisymbrium irio, assembly GCA_000411075.1. NCBI lineage: Eukaryota > Viridiplantae > Streptophyta > Magnoliopsida > Brassicales > Brassicaceae > Sisymbrium > Sisymbrium irio. The sequence goes on from KE155318.1 coordinate 67,864, forward strand.
ATAACAATCGAGTGCTAGCTAGTCAATATTTATTCTAAATACCATACAAACTTTTCTCCAAAAATTACAGCTGATAATCAATCACATACACGAATCAAAGAACTATTATTACACATCCAACAGTAGCACATCAATGAAGTTACATGTCAAAACAACTAGGGTTTTTTGACCCACGGTCACCACTTCTCCGAGAAGGGCTGCACATAAATCAAAAAATTTCATTTCAACCTCAACCTTGGCAAAGTCAGCCTACTAAAAATTTCAATTTCTCATCATACATCAAATTTAAAATTTAGATATCTATATACAACTTCTATGCCTTTGTTCCCAAAAAACATGACCTTATTCGTTTGTTTTCATTCCTCAAACGATTAGATCTCATCATCAAGCCAATGCGATTGCAGAATCAGAGAAACCCTAGAAAGTAAACTCTGGTTAATTAGGACGAATTGTGACCCTTTGTATCGAAGTTGTTGTTGGTGTTGTGGCTGTTGTTGAAGATGAAACCTTCGACTTGTGAAGAAGAAGAAGACCTCATGGGAAACGAAGAGAAGTAATCTTCTCCTACATCTTGAATCAGACCTTCTAGATCAAAGTAAGTGTTTGTATTCGAAGTACTCTGATCACCGGATCCCCATTCTTCTTTTACCTGATGGTTTCCTCCGTTTGCTAATAAACCTGTGAAACCAGTAAGCCTGTTAACCGGTTGATGATCTCCGCAAACCGGTTCTTGAGACTTCGGAATTCTCGGTCTGGCTCTCTTTTTACTGGTTTTGGCCTCTCCAGCTGCGGGTTTTCCAGTTAAACTTTGGACTAGTGAACGGAAATTCTTGACGTCAGTCTTGATGACCTCCGGTGCGAATATATGGATGATGCGAATCTTGGGCTTGATCTTGGATATTACTTGTGAATTCTTGTTCATGGAAACCCTAGAACTCGAACCTTCATTAAAACTTTGATGATATTGAGTAACCTCCATGGATTCTCTCACCATTCAAAATATAAACCCAAAAGAGAAAATTTATAAGCGATTGGAAAAGATTGATATTTTTTCTTTCTTTCTGAGATGTGTAGTTTGAACAAAAATAATTGGTATGTCGTGGAATAATACTACGGCGGTTGGTGATTATATATATATAGTTAGTTATATAAATTTAAAAATATAGAATTGTTGGTTAGTCAAAAAAATTAAATTAACAACAAAGTTGGATATCAAAATGATAAAGAAGGTGTTGGACGAAACAGCGATGGACCTGCCCTCCATGACACACGACAACAACTTGATTTAAATAAAATTTGAGTGTATATATATATTATTTACATGAGAACATTTTAGTTATATATTACGAGTGATCTGTGATCAACCAACCAACTGACGAGAAATCTAAACCATAATGTTATTAAATATCATATACATGATTTAAGTAACCTAAAGCATCGGTTGCGTGAGCCATATATCTTTGCTCACCAATTTGGAATTATATTTTTTTCTAGGAGAGTGTAAAAGTGTTCATTGTCGGCATGTTTGTTTATTTCTGGTTTCTGGATTTGGGATTTCCTTATTGTTCTTGTAAATAATTGTTATGATGCTGTTTATGTTTTAATACACACGTATATCAGTATATGTATATTTCTTTTACAACTGTTATTCTTGTCTAACTGCTATGACATAGGCGTTTTACATGTTTAAGTGATTTAATAGATTTGGTTATAACTTTTTGGCTAATGACATCGTATGTAGAATTAACTTTGTTAGTATATGGAAATTCAAATCATATGGAACGTCTTTAATATCGATTTCTATAGTTTGTGGGGTCGAAATATGACTCAGGAAGCTGTCACTTGAAAACCGACCTAGTTCTAATCTACCTTTTAGTTAATTTGCTTCGATTTGATGATGATTTCGATGTCATCATTCTTATTTGTATATTCTTTTGATTACATAAGTACATAACTATAGCTATACCGAGCTGAGGTAATAAACGTGAATATTCCAGTACTACAGTTTTCATATCATCTTATTTGGTTTGAATTCCAATTTGAGTAACCAAAAACATTACCTTTTAACCAATTAAAGTAACCTAGCACACTAAAACATATTGTAATGTCCATCTAACTAATTCTGCCATCTATGTATGTAGATACTTACATATACTGATGCAAATGAGCTTATATCTACACACGTCTGCGCGCGGTGTCAACGCATATATATGTCATGGTGCTTGAAAAAGCAAAAACACAAAATATGTTTTCTTCTTGTTTTTTTTTTAATTTACTGGTTTAAAGTTTTGCACAAAGAAGCTGACATTTTTTTCTACAAAAAGAAATGGCATATACAAACCTACAAAAAAAAGTTGCAAGAACATAAAATAATAGTTGACTTTTGTTTTGCCAAACGAGCAAACAAGAGCGACAGGGTGGATTTAACCTCCGTTGACTTTACTTAAGTTGTGGTTTATTTTTATTTTTGAAACCCCATTTAGATCATATGGAGAGTCAGATTGGAATATACGGATTATATTTGTCGAGAATGAGATGTCATCAAAAACTCACCCGCCAGAAGTGTATTTTATTTTTAGAGTCGTTATAAGTGATTACAACACATATGCGTATCATTTCTACAAAACTACATCAAAATTTAACAATAAATCTCTAAACCCTGCCAACTTTCGTTATATCTGTGGCCTAATTAGTGTGAAGATTAAGCTTTTACTCATGCAATACGTACCACTATCTGGTGGTATGAATTTGACCCTGTTTTACTAATTGTTGTATACAATTTCTTATGATTATAGGGAGAGGTCATATTAGTTCTCATTTCAAAGTTGATAGTATTCTATTGAAATTAACATCAATAGATTTAAAAGTCAAAACTTATTTAAATCCATCTATGAAGAAAAACATATGCATTTGGGTATATATATCTCAGATATTCGATATTTGTGCAGATATATAGCTATGTTTTTTAATTAACATCAATCTAGGGGGGGAAATGTATGTGTAGTCTTTATTTTAATGCTCTTACGCGGACTTGAAGACTTGTTCTATGCGAACTTTTGAGAACACATCTGTGCAAAGTATATCTGTGTATGGGGACATGAACTAGGGATCATATCATCTATCGATTTAAATATTTAGAGAGAGAGAGAGTGGAGTTCATCAATTTAGCTTTCAATCAATATATGTGTCCAACGTAATGGATAGTATAATTAGTATAATTCCGTTTTTATGTGAAATTAACTATTCATTAAGAATTTTCGCCTTTGACATAATTATTACTGGTTCTCTGCTAATATATATGTATACTTGGGCTACTTTATATAAAGGGATCTAAAAGCATTATTATCCCTAACAACACCTAACACAGTGTTTTAAATATTATTTATTATAAAATAATTAAATAATTAAAATTTTTTTTAGTTAAATTAAATAAATACATACAAAAATTTTAGAGACAGTTTCTATATCTCCTATATAAGAGATCTGTCAACTTTATCTTTCGTCTTTTTGTTTTTTTATTAATATTTTCTGATAAAAATGAATCAAGAGATTAAGGATAATACTGCTCTAAAAGACTCCAATAACAATTTCATTTTATCATGCAATGTAAACAGCAAACTCAATATTAAAAGGGAAATTATTATTATTATTTGATTTGGAAGGAATATAAACTCATTTCAAGACAAGGTACATCCATATAGATTTGGAAATGCATATTATAATCTATATTACTATATAGATCTGAAAATGTTCTCAAACATACAATCCAATCTAGCCTTCTAAATGTCGGTACAAGTACTCGAGCATGATGGCTCTGATTTCTTCATCCTCTTCCTCCTCTATCCCCAACATATTAAACCAAATGGCCAACTCGCTCTCCTCTTCAGTAACTGCACCCGGTAGCTCGAATCGACAGAGAGGGCACGAGGTATGACTAGTGAGCCAAGGAAGAATGCAATCATTATGGTATAAATGGTCGCAAGGCAATTTCCGAGCAGATTCTCCAATGACGAAATCTTCTCTGCATATGGCGCATGGTAAAGTCGAATCGTCTGAGGAAGAGGAACTCAACGTTGAAGAGGAGATCTCAACGGTCGGAATCGATTCTATGAAACAGAGAAATGGAGATTCCTCCTCGTCTTCGTATTCATGATCATCAGGACCAGGTACAAAAGGGGTCGAAGAAGTTAAAGTAGAAGTGCTACGGCATAGTGGACAGTGTGGAGAAGGATAAGTAGAGGAAGAGAGGATTTCCATCTCGAGGTCACATTCATCACATTTGTAAGTCCAATACTCCAACTGCCTGCCACCTCTGTCGCGAGTACTGACGGTGGAGGAAGAGGACATTGAAGAAGTAGTGGTTGAGGGAATTTTTAACTGTTTATTTGGTTTTTCTTCAGATTCTCATACACCTGATCTTTTAAATACTGACATTTCAGAACCTTTGTAGTATGTTACAAGTTGGCGTATCTCTGAGTTTTCGTATTTCCTTTTGTTACAAGATTTGAAAACGTATCAGCATTTATTAGTTCTTAGATATGTGTCACATTGTTGTGGTCATATGACCAAAAAAAGAAGAATATCTTGGTCAAACTGTATATGTGATATATTTTTCCTTTTACCAAAATTCACATACTAGATATTAGCATATATGAGATATGCTGATGAGTCAGTCAGTCCGTGGCGATAAGAATCTCTTACCACACTCCGCCCAATTTGGGAAGAACAGATAGATTTGTTTCATGCACAAAATATAAAAGTTAATATTATATGCTAAGGTTTTTGGCTTGGAAGGATTTCGGCCCAAAAAATTTTGATAATCAAAAAAAATTATACAGTATGTAAAAGTTTTGGACCCAATATGAACCGGAAATGGTTTTCTTAAGACTTATTTTTGCTTTAATCAGATCACATATATATCGTATGAGAACTTAACCATTTTTGTCAGAAAATTGACGAATGCAAAGATAGTTTCTGGTGGAGTATTAAAGAATCGCAAAAACAAGTTTTGGTTTGTCACTTTGTGAGAACATGTGTATGCCAAAAACAAGTATATACTATGCTCCCAAGTCCTAACGTCATTTCATTTTATATTTCTATAATCAATAAAGCTACTTATCATAACTTCAACAAAATGTCGCTTTGGCCGAGTGGTTAAGGCGTGTGCCTGCTAAGTACATGGGGTTTCCCCGCGAGAGTTCGAATCTCTCAGGCGACGATTTAATTTTTATTTTTTTTCCCGCAATTAATTTTTATTTCTGAATACCATTAAAATATCGCAAGTTCCAAAGTGTTTTATTATTCCGACCATATTACATCACAACACTTACTACATGACATGAGCAAACATTACTATACTTATCCATTCACTCATCACGAAGCCTTCTTCTCGAGCTTCGAAGCTTCCAAGTCCGCAGCTTTCTTCAGTAAATTATCTTCATCGTCATCTAGCGCCATCGTTATCGGACAAGACCCTAGCCCGTCGGCAATGGCTAGCACGATCTTCTTCATCTCCGACCTAAACTCCTCCTGATCCACCGAACCGCTCTGGTCCGTATCGAACTTCTCGAAGATCGAGTCGTAAAGATTCGTCAGCTCCTCCTGAGGAGTCACCACGTCGCTGCCGAAGTGTGACTCCAATAGCCTCATCGATTCGAACGCCTTTCGTAGCTCACTTCGAGATAAAACGCCGTCCTTGTTTAGATCCAGAGCCTCGAACCTCTCGTCTACGCTCTTCTTGAACTGCTCCTCGTCCGCCACAAACGACCGTACCGTCGATCCGTCTATCACCACTACTCCCATTTTCTCCCGTTTTGTCTTTTCCGTTTACTTTTTAAAAAATAGAAAATGAAAATCTCGAGGATAAAGTCACATGTAGCGCGCTGATGAGTCGGTGAAGATAAGAATCTCTAATCTGATTGGGCCTGTGGCAACAATTCTCCTTTTTTGGGCCGTTTGTAAAATGGGCTATAATAATATTGTTTTCATTTATAAGTCCACTATGATGAACCAAAAGTTGGTTACTCTAGGCCTTTTTTATTGGGCCGAATAATCTATTGAATTAAATTAACCAAAAAGGTCAACAGTGGTTCTGATATTTGAAGTAGTATAGTAGTTTTTAACTTGTAACTAAAATCTTAAGATATTTTGGTGGTAATACGATCCATAGCTTTAGGAACCGGAGGAGGAGGAAGGAAAGGTTTAGACTGAAGTGACGTCATATATGACACTATGTACTCGTAGCTTGATGGTTTTAAAGGGCTTTAGACTGCGCCAATTGTCAACGCAGTCGTCAAACTAAAGTCAATCACACTGAGTCGACATCTCCGCTCAGTGGGGTTGGTGTGAAGTGGTGGTCCTTTTTCTCATCTCCACTTCTGCCCTCAAGCATGCCCACAACTCATTTTTAATGTATAAACTATGGATTTGTATGAGTTTCATAATTACGAATGATTTTTTTATCTAAAAAAGGCCGTTCTAGTGAAAGAGTGAGCTGTTATTTAGGGAATGAATTCTGGAAAAAAAAAGCTTTACGAGAACAAAAGTATCTCACTGATAAAAGAAAATATTAACAAATTTGATACTTTCCCCTTTTAATTATAAATCTTATTTATCATGATTTTATTATGAAAACAAAAATCCAAACAAAAACAGGTGGATTAAATCAAATGAATGCATGTAATTGAGAATCCTTTTTAGAAATTAGATTCACCACAAAAAATAAAAGAACTTGATATATAGTTTTGTCTTGCGAGTAATTTATATATCATACACCAATTGGCGTATGGAGATAATGATGTTGACATTTGAGATACTTGTTTGTTCCCATTGTATGAATGACAGAGTCACGTAGGACGACCTATTGGTCTCGCAAACTAAGGAAAACAATAACAAAAAAAATCCATGAGCCTCTCGACACGAGACAACGCATACAATCATCACTAAATAGATAAAGTAACATGTATTTAAAGAAAAAGGAAAACCCTAAAAAATGCTAAGAATGCTATATAAATTTTAACGAGCGCAGTAGCAACATTTGAGGATTAAATTGTGAATAACAAAAAATGGAGTCTTGGAGGATTAGTATAGTGGCGATATCAATAGCTTTAATTATGGCAACGATGGTGGCTGCTGGTGAGGATAAGGCGAAAGATAAGGAAGAGTGTACTGAGCAGCTTGTTGGTATGGCCACTTGTCTTCCTTACGTGCAAGGACAGGCAAAGACTCCGACGCCGGACTGTTGCTCCGGACTAAAACAGGTTCTCAAATCCAACAAAAAATGTCTCTGTGTGATCATCCAAGACAGGAATGATCCTGATTTGGGTCTCCAGATCAATGTCTCTCTTGCTCTTGCTCTTCCTTCTGTTTGCCACGCCGTTGCTGACGTCACTAAGTGTCCTGGTTCGTACCTTTAATCACATATTTACAATTTCACGTTATAACATAATATTCGCCAATTATATTTGTGGATAGCTGAAAACTCTTTAACTACCGGATCTCTTTCACACTTTTTGTGTGGATGTTTAGAAAGAATTTGCTCACTAAATCTTAGAGCATCTCCATTAGTTAAATCTATTTAAGTATCTCAAAATAATGAAAATATTAATATTTTATTATATAATTAAATTTTAATTATTTATATATAATTGATTCAACAAGAGAGTGACAAATGGCAAATGGAGATCTGAAAATTCCTTAAAATTTCTTAAATGAGAAACTTTTGTGTTCTCTCTCTTAATTTTTATTTTATTTTTATTTTGAGATCCTCTACGAAAAATTTACTGATGGACATACTCTTGATGGACATACTCTTAGTAGGGTATACAATTTACTATCATACAATGTATAACTCAAAATCATTCATATTTTTTTTTTTTCAAATTTAGGATGACTAGGTCTCTGAGCTATAATCATCCGTTGGCTTGAGATATATTTCCATGCGGTAACTAGTAAGCTAGAGTGTGGAACAAATAAAGGCTACCTAAGAAACCATTGATTTGAGATACATACGTTTTTCCAACTCAATGTGACAAAAGTCTTAGGATACAGGAATTAGTACATAGTATGTTATATGTCCTGATTTACAATATATAAATATAAAATAGTATTTATATACACACAGAAAAAATTTATACAGCATTAAAATGTTTCGAATTTTTTGTTTTGTTTTTTTGATTCAAAGATTGTAGAATTTATTAAACTCATACTTAATTTTTTGAATGGGCAGCTTTGCTTCACATGGACCCAAATTCTCAAGAAGCCCAAGTGTTTTATCAGCTAGCTAACGGTTTAAATAAAACTGGCCCAGCCTCTGCTCCCACTGGCTCGGCCCCTGAGCCCACCAGTATGTCTCCCATCGCAGGATCCGACGATGCTAACAATAGTGGTCGGACCACCTCTTTACCAGGCACGAACCACGCTCAGAGCTTTCGGAAACGATGGCTAGGGCTTGAAGTTTTTGCCCATTTTTTCATAATATTTCTTATTATCATCGTCTAAAACTAATATTGAAAAGTGAATTTGTGCGCTTGCGGTGACGTTGAGTCTGTGCAGTTACTGTTTCGTGAGAACATCAACTTTTTTGTATGACGCAAAATAAGACACGAGTTACATTTTTTTTTTCTAATCTGTTTGGTATGCTTTTATTTAAATATTTTAAAATTATTCTTTGGGATGATGGTTTATCCTTTATCGATTTGGTTTATTGGCCTTAGTTTGAAACACGCGTAAATTTCGTTTGCGGTAGATATTGGGTATGTTTCTTCGCTGCGACGTTGATAGCAAATGAGATGGTCAAATATAAGCCCCTTTGCTATCGTTTAATTGGAATTTATCTTATGTTGTCTCTATTGAAACGTGTCTTTTCAAATTCACGTTCCCATCTTAGCAAGATTAACCAAATAAGAAGAAAAAAATTCTGCACCAAGAAATATACTAGAAGAAACCGAAAAAGAAAAAGTAGGGAAAATAGAGAAAGATATGATCCACACACACACAAAAAAAAAAAGAAATATACTAGAATTGAAAGCACCGTTTCATATATTGCCAACTAAATTCTAAAATACCCAAGTTTCTCTCTATTATTAAAATTGCAAAATGTGAATAAATGAAAATCTTAGCGATGTGGATGCTTACATTTATTCGAGTGGTGCCCTTGACAAGATTATTTTTCTTAAAAAGAGTATGACCATAAATTCGATATTTCTCAGTATTTCAATATCATTTGCAGTGTTTGTAACCAATCAATCTGACTACTGATCATGGACTTGGGATTAGTGAATTACACAAGAGTAGGATTTACTACAATGGGCACTCAACACAGAAGGTAGTCCAACATTTCAGCAACCCGAATTATATTTTTAGGCTGACTTAACTTTACTAAAAGAAATGGCTAAATTATGACAAGTAGGAACGCAAAAGACAGAGAATCTAAAATATACTAACTATTCAACTACTACAACTAGGTTTCAAACGAATCTTTGCGAACCATTTCATAGTTGAACGGCTGCTATAATTTATCCAGAAAATATCACCAATCCCCAAAATCCACCGAGCAATCTCACATGACCGCACAATTTCCCAGATTATCTTCTCTCTCTATCTCGTCGTCATTATGTCTGAATTTTCTATTATTATATTTACCTCGTTAAACGGTTAAAGTCTTTTTTTTATTACTCCTCTGTTTTCTAATTTGTTGACTCCATTAATACCAAACTCGAAATCCCAGAAAAAAAAAAAAGAGAGAGTAACGTCCTTTACGCAACAGAATACGTTACAGTGTTAATGTTTTAATAGATTTGTGTCATTTTGCAAGAAATCAGCATGTACTAAAAAACACGTATGCAAGTTTCTCGTTTAGCTTCCCACAGACAGACTTTTCTCATTTCCTCTTTGGTTTGCTTTCTGTGGGATACAACTCTCGAATTGATCTCCTTAACACAGAGGGTCTGATTCGAATTCAATTCTGGGATCGGAGGTTTCTTCTGTTTCACTCCACAGGTACGAAAGTTTGTTCCTTTCTCGTTCTGAAAATCTCATATTTCTTCAATCAGAAAGTTCGTATCTTTAGATACTATTAGTCAATTTACATGTTTTGGGTAATTCGATTCATTCCTTGATGGGTCTTCCATGCACGCCCTTTGCAGGTTCGAATTCTGTTTCTTTAAGATTGGTAGATGACGACGTCATCCGTTGTTGTTGGAGAGGATGAAGAGGATTCATTCACAAAACCACTTGGAAGATTGTCTGTGTTTTTCTATGGAGTTGGGCATATGCTTAACGACATTACTGCTTCTTGTTGGTTCACTTACCTCCTCTTGTTCCTCACACAAATCGGTCTCTCCCCAAGGTAAAACACTCAACTATAGTTTTGTAAAATTCTTTCACTTAAATCTCTGTTAGTGAGATTATTAAGCTGTTTTTGTTGTTTCTTCTGTAGGGATGCTGCAATCGTCATGCTCTCTGGTCAAGTTGCTGATGGTTTTGCTACTATCTTCATTGGTGAATTGGTAACTTTTCTTTTGGAGCTTCAAAATCTTAGTTGTAACTCTTTTGTTGTGAGAGCTTTATCTGGTTTCAATACTCATCTCTTTACCGGTATGCTATAGTGTGTTCAAGCAACTCTTTGAGGACCTCTAGGTTCTCTTAGTCTCATGTCATTGAATTTAATCAAAATTTAAGTTACAAGAATCTTGTTCTATAGCAATGATTAAAAGAAGAGTGAACAAATGTAAATGATCTCACATCTCTGTCTTCTTCACATGACAGATTGACAGATTTGGGCATTTCAAAATTTGGCATGCCGCAGGATCCCTATTAGTCGCCATCTCATTTTCCTCCGTTTTTGGTGGTTGCTTGCCTTGTTCAATCCTCCATAGTACATCTTTGACGATCGAAACAATATCGTACAGCACGTTTGCAGCTATCTTCAACATAGGTTGGGCCGCTACTCAGGTTTCCCACATGTAATACACTCTTTCTTTTTCATTTCATCTACTCTATAGGTAAAACATCAGATTGAGTCAGTAAGTATTCATTTTCAAAATGTTTTATGTTCTTTAGGGCAATGGTCAATTGCATTACATTGAATTCAACAAGCAGAGTGGCACTAACAAGCTCCCGTAACGCGTTTAGCATGGTCAGCTCTTTCCCCTGTAGTCTTATTTGGGGTCTAAAGAAATGTCTTCTCGGTTTGATCTCAACTTCTCTCTCGACTGTTTCTCTCAGGTTGCTAATTTAGGCTTATACGCGATTGCTTTAGTTGTATTTGGTGTTAGCAAGGCTGATACGAAAGAAAATACCGAATCACAGGTTTGTGAACTTATTATGCAGCTATATACATCAAAGTTAATACCTTTCGATATGATCCTAAGTCTGGCTTATGTCTACAGTATCGTTGGATTGCTTATTCATCAATCACCGTTGGCTGCTGTTTTGTGGTCATATTTCTTATGGGGACGAAGGAACCACGGTAATGCACACTTTTCTCTAAAATGCTTTAAATCAACTTTTACTAAAGTTTCATTGTGTGATAGATGAGTTGGTTTTGTTTTAATTTCAAAGCCTGCGGATAAATCCAAGAGAAACTAGCCGAAGGAGAATACCATGGGCTTATTGGTTCAGGAAAATTCTTTATTATCAAGTCGCAATGGTTTATCTCCTCACACGACTAGTTCTGAATGTTTCACAGGTTAGTTTCTGTATCTTTTATTGCTTCTCTTGCATTTAGATCAATACTTACATTCCAGGATGACTTTTTAATATTCTCAGGCATATCTTGCATTCTTTGTTATTGATGACCTTCAAATGGCTCAATCCGCTAAAGCTCTGGTAAGTGCAAAAGAAACACTGCAATAATCCTTTCCTTTCTATGATCCTTAAACTTATCTAATCAATGTTTTAATGTTCAGATCCCTGCAATAATCTACATCTGCAGCTTCGTTGTGTCGGTTATGCTGCAGGTACAACAAGTTCAAACGTATTTGTCTTCTCCGTCTGTAAAACTTTATCCTTTTGTTTTTGTTATGTAACAACTATATTCCCATTAATGTAGGAGATTCCATGGAATGGGAAACGTCTTAAGGCATATTACTGTGCTGGTGGTATTATTTGGATGTTCTGTGGTGTATCGATCCTCTTATTGCCCAGAAGCATTAACTCTTTCATGTATGCTATCTCTGTCTGTATCGGCATCGCAAATGCATTGATTCTGGTAAGACATTCCTCTACTATATCTGATGTGTTCATGTGATGTAAGAATAATATGATATATCTTATCACAAATTTTACAGGTGACAGCAATTAGTATGCAGAGTGTGTTGGTTGGTTCGGAACTTGGTGGATGTGCCTTCGTTTGTGGATCTTTAAGCTTCTTAGATAAAATGTCATGTGGGCTTGCTTTATATGTTCTTCAGTCACACCAAAGTAAGTTTGTTTTTACTTAGTAATATTTCCTTTAACTCAGATAACATTGTTTGATGTGTGATTTGGGAAAATGGTGCAGGCTCTTCACCACGAGTTGATGTAAACATCAAACAAAGTTTTGACTTTTCGGTGACAAGATATGGGTTAGGGCTTGTCCCCGCTGTATGCTCTTTTATTGGAGTCGTTGTCACGTATTTTATGGAACTCGATAGCACAATACTAAAGCCTCTCTGCCAACCATTGCTACTAGAGTGAACAGAAAGGAAAATCATGCAACAATTCTGGTCTGGTAAGATCAACACATAGTGGATTATTAGGTGACTGTATTTATATGTTTAAATCCGCTAATTTGTTTCTGTTCATAAGGAGAAGGTTATAGATCACACTAAGAAAGCATTTGTACAAGATTTACTTAAGAAAAAAATTAATGCAAGTTGATTCTTTTTCGTTGTTGTCTAGTTTTATTGACTCATCCTTTTATGATATACTACAGAGTACAGACTTTGAAGGTGAATCTGAATACTGGTTCATCAGGATTTAATTATACTGCACCATATTTTTAAATATCGATCGAGTTAAATCTTTCTTTGTGGTGTAATGGTAAGTTCTTTCATTTGGGTCTTCTCACGAATTTTGGAGACCTTGAAGACGAATGCTGATGAACTATAAGCTATAAGCCATAAGTTTATCTTTAATCAGATAAGGTGACAGAATGAAGGAATATGACACATGAGAAGACAATGAGAAAACCATAAGTCTTGTTGCGTCTTTTTCAGACGATACTAAGTCAAACCTGTTTGATCAATGGATGAAAAGTTTTAGTTCTCTGTATATCTTGACGAAGCTCAGAAGCCAGTGTGTAGCCAGAGGAGATAGCAAGTCGAGAAACCGAGCTAGAGAAAGCAAAGCAAATAATGAATCAGAACAACCAAAAAGAGAGCAAGTAATGAAACAGAGCTCTGTCAACATCCAAACCTGTAAATCTCAAATAAAAACATTTTATTACATTTGTTCAACAATCAGAAAAACTGAATAGCGTTTATGGCGCTTGCTTTAGTTATTGATATGATTCAGATTTATATACAAAACCAATTTATCTTTGATGGCACTGTATTCATTCAACCTCATTCAACAACCTACCAAACTAACTATTATACAAGAGCAAAAGGTAGTTCTGAAATGCTTAGGCCTTTTTAAGGCCCACGTATGCGATACACAAAGAAGACGCTGTCGTTTCGTGCGACCTCGAGTTTAGGTGTGTTTCACCGGCGACTAGTAAATCCCGGCGATTTTCAATCAATCACAGGAACTGAGCTCCGGTTAATATGGAGGCAAGCGAAGCCAAGAGCAAGAAAACAGGAGGCTCTCGCCTCTGCTGCTTATGCAACCAGAGACGTCCTGTTCTCAAACGACCCAAAACCCTTCAACAGGTAACTTTGTTTAAAGTCTCGTGTTTTGAGTTTTGTCTTAACATTTTATGTAGAGAAGCTTGGAACAACTTCAATACTGTAAAGTTTAGCTCTTTATGAATCCAAAACCCTTCTATTTGTTTGGACTGTTGATCTCTAATTTGGTATCGGATCAAATTTATCGTTCTGGTTAGTTGGTTTGGATTCTGATACGGAAAGTGTCAATTTTTAGTTTCCAAGTCTCGTGCAAGTTGTTGAAGTTTCTTTTAGCTTTCTTTATTGGAATAATGATGAAACATGTGTGTTTAAAGATATGCAGGGAGTGCTTCTATGAAGTGTTTGAGGAGGAGATTCATCAAGTTATTGTGAAGAATCGTTTATTCAAATCCGGTGAACGCGTTGCTATTGGTGCTTCTGGTGGAAAAGGTAAACTCTTTGAACTGTTTGCGAGTTCCTCGGAGAAGATTGATGTTTCTAGATACTACACTTTTTTTTGTCCAACATCACATTTTGATTATTAATAGCGCATAGATCTTTCATTGTTTCATCAAAATAACATTAAAAAGGTGAGGGCTTTGTGCAGATTCTACAGTATTGGCATATGTGTTATCAGAACTAAACAGACGTCACAATTACGAGCTGGACCTCTTTCTCTTGTCCATAGATGAAGGGATTACAGGTTATCGTGATGATTCTCTTGAGACCGTTAAACGAAACGAACTCCAAGTAAGGTCTTTTTTGTTTGATTTTTATGTGTTGATCGTTTTTATGGCAATTTTCATTTGGTGAGTTAATATTATTATATTTTTCTTTCAGTATGGGTTGCCTCTTCAGATTCTTTCATACAAAGATCTATATGGATGGACAATGGACGACATTGTCAAAATGATCGGTTTGAAGAACAATTGCACCTTTTGTGGTGTATTCCGTCGACAGGTGAGCACTGAGGAAGTTTCTTTTTTATTTTTCTACAATTTGTTAATAACCTTGCGTAACAATGGGTGTTATTGCTTTTGTTTGATGATCTGAACTCTGAAGGCGCTTGATCGCGGAGCTGCGTTATTAAAAGTAGATAAGCTAGTCACTGGTCATAATGCAGATGATATAGCAGAAACCGTTCTCTTGAACATATTGCGAGGGGATATTGCTAGGTAAGTTTGTTGAAGGTTTAAGATTTGATTTAAAATGGAAAATCTCTCTGGATTCCTGAATTTCTTGATTTCTGTATACATTGGCTAGTGTAGATTAAGTCGGTGTACATCGATTACTACCGGTGAAGACGGTCCCATTCCAAGATGTAAACCTTTCAAGTATACATACGAGAAGGAGATTGTCATATATCCTTCACTATTGAATTATTTTCTGCATTGATAATGTTTATATCACTGCAACTTATCAACGAAAGATATTGCGATACCTTAACATAGTATACACGTATGCTTATTTCAAGAAGCTGGACTACTTCTCCACTGAATGTAAGTGTGCATTTTCATAGTTTTGTAGGGCTTTTCTTCTCCTCTTGAAGTTCATTTCAGTAGATCTTTTGTAATTTTTACGTTGACTCTCCAAATCCCTTGCTTGAGCGATTATATTGAATTTTCAGGTATATACTCTCCTAATGCGTATCGTGGCTTTGCCCGTGAGTTCATCAAAGATTTGGAAAGACTAAGGTTGTAGCTCGATTTTTTTTTGTATTTTCTGTTAACATCTGATACAGAAACAAAGTAGAGATCTCTAACTTATACAAAATGCAGGCCAAGGGCTATTCTGGACATCATAAAATCTGGTGAAGATTTTAGAATCGCGACAACCACAAAGATGCCTGAGCAAGGGACGTGTGAGCGATGCGGTTATATTTCTAGCCAGGTGAGAGACTTGCAAACAAAGAACCTCGCTTATAACATCAAAGGCAAATAGTATGCGTAATAAGTAGTGTAATGTTTGCTTGTTTGGATTACAAATGATATGCAGAAATGGTGTAAAGCTTGCGTTTTGTTGGAAGGATTGAACCGTGGTTTGCCTAAGATGGGAATTGGAAGAGCGCGAGGCGGCAATGTTGATCATAAGAAGGAAACAAAGAAGCCTGCTTCTGCTGCAAAATCTATAGAGAGCAAACAATGTGGCTCTCTTGATTTCTAAATTTAAAAGAAAAAGCTATGAAACTCATGTAAGTTACAATGAGAATGATTATAAAGAAAAGTTGGAAAATTTGTCTGTCTCCATTGTTGTACAACTTTATACCTTCAAGAGAGTTTTGGTTTGTCTTTTAGACTTTTTCTTTGGTTTATTGTATTTGAAGGTCAACTTTTCATTTGATGGATATAGAAAAGAGTGTATTGTGATACTAGTAAATTGCCAATGTTTCTGATTTTTATTAATCAACCAAACAAAGTGGTAATTAGCATGGTAACACAACTTTTTTACATAAAAATGTGATACAGATAACAAAGAATTAAACCAATCAGCTTCAAGAAAAAAGTAAATACACACACATCATTTTTCATCACCAGCCCAGTTACCCTTGAGTTTAGGCCCAGTAGGCCCATCTTCACCATACACTTCATCAGGAAGCTTCTTGGTAAAGTTAACAAAAGCCTTTTTCAAAGGCCCAAACAAAAGCCTCTCAACCCTCTTGAGATCATCATCAACGCTATAATCAATTTTAGGACCCCACTTCCTATAATAATTCACCCACGGTGGCTCCACCACACCTCCTCCGTCTCCACCACCATACTCCGCCGCAATCACATCGTACCCTGACCCCGTATCAAGCACCTTTTTACTCTTCTCCGTATCATTCCTTATCCCAACATCATTGTCTCCTTGCAACACAAGTCCAGGTTTAGGATACATTGCGTGTCCATGAAGCGACGCGTAAGCCACAGGCTTGTTGCTTCCTCCTCCTCCTCCGAACTCTAGATCACAAGCGTCTATCCAAACACCTCCACTATGCTGTGACAAGAACACACGCCACAGCTCTCCGTTGAGATTACTTATACGTAACGTCACGTGTTCCCAGTCACCAATGTGTTCTCCGATTCTCCCTAACGGCAAGTTGATGAATTTGACTTTGGCACGTCCTGGTCCGTTAAAAGGGTAAAAGACCCATATGGATATATCAGTGAACGTTGCTCCCAGCATTGGTTTGATGTGGAGGTACACTTTAGCGCTTTGTAAGTCTCCTTTCTTCACTCTCTCTTTACCTTTCTTGTCTACAGGAAGATCTAACCAGTATGATCCGTCGTTTGATCCTCCTTGTGGAAGATTCGAACCGTTAGGTTGGATAGTGACTGGGTTTGATTCTTCGCCTCTCTTGTAAAGCAATGCTCCGTTGCTGAAGTACCAGTTAACAGAGGAAGGTAGATATTCTTCGTCTGGGTGGAGATATATCAATGGGGAATAACTTTTGAATAGTTCTCCGATTTGGGTCCCATTTGGCATTGTAGAGAAGTCGAGTTTCGTGTTCTTCAAGCAAGATAGAAATGGAGGAGAGGTATTTTGTGGTTGCCAAGTAAATGTACCTACGCAGACACCTGTAGCTTGTGTTCCTCTTGTGTTCGGTCTTAGATTCGATACGTTGACTCCGTTTGATTCCCATATCAATGTTTCAGCTTCACATTGTTCGGTTAAATCGGTTCGAACGCAGCGTAGTTTGTCTAGAGGAGGCTTTTGTGAGGTGTTTGTGACTATTAGACCAACGGCTTGATATCCATTAGGTGCCACGGGATGCCAGATATAGCCAGGTCCGTCTTGTTTGATCTTGAGTGGCTCGGTGGTTCCTACGAGGGTGTAATCTAAAGGATGTTTCAAGTTGTTGTTGTTGCTTGAGAGATCTCTAGCTACGAGTACCCACCCGAATAGTTGACGGTTGTTTGGTTGAGCGTAATAGCCGAGAATGGAGAAACCGGAAGGGATGGATGATGGTTCAAAGAAGGAAGCTCCGAGATTGTCTGGTCCTCCTTCATAAGTAGACCAAACCTTGTTGAATGTCGAAACTTGGCTAACCTCGAGACCTCCTAAGTCAACGGTCCGTTTCGCAAACCCGCCACCTGATGATGCAAATGAAATCAAAATCATAAGACCGATAGATAGAGAGGGAGAACAAGAAGTAACCGATGAAAATAACAAAACCTTGAGTGAAAGTAGGCAATGGTGAGGGAAATTTGAAGGGAGTATCGACGGGAAGTGCTTTGAGAATCTTCTCTGATACATTTTCAGGAAAAGGATCCGAGATTGAAAGACAGTTTCCCATTTTTGGATAGCAGAACACAGGAAACTGGAAGTCGTGGGTTATATATATTTGCAGTATCTTGGTGCCGATTACTTTAGACACATCAAGAATATAGAACGTAAGCAAGAGATGTTTAAATGCCAAACAGGATAAGTGTAAAGCATATTCTTCATTGTTAATGAGAACAACGCAAACGTAAACGTAGAAGTCAATGCTCATCGATCTAACGGAAGGTGTCGTACAAGGTTTTATTCTAAATATGCATAAATTTATTATATCCTTCGTTGTTCTTTTTTTATGCGGTTTACATATCGTGCAAGGTAGCATTTGAGATGTTGTGACAAGTGACAAAGACTTGTAATAACAGAAAAAGGTGCTCCTTGTTAAAATTAAGATAAAATTGATATGGTCATTTTTTAAACTTCAAATACTATCCCTTATTCCCTTTCGTTAGATGTTTATTTGCTAATTATAAATCGGTCTTTTATTACGATATTAAATTCGATATCTCTTTTGCATTAGTTCATAGTTTAAACTCTTATTAAGAAAACATTTGCCTTAATCTAGTTAAACTGGGCTCATGGACACCGAGGGTTGCGTCCAGGTCCACCAT
Organism: Sisymbrium irio; assembly: GCA_000411075.1. NCBI lineage: Eukaryota > Viridiplantae > Streptophyta > Magnoliopsida > Brassicales > Brassicaceae > Sisymbrium > Sisymbrium irio. The sequence goes on from KE155318.1 coordinate 86,540, forward strand.
AGAAAAAGTAAGTTCCCCACCTCTGGCTAGAGCCAACCCTGAGGTTATAACATTCAGGCCGAGTCACGGTAGCTCCAAGATGTTGGGGAGAGGGTGCGATCGGATGATTATATGTATTGATGTACTCTAAGTTATTGAAATAAGCCGCCTTCTTAAATCCTCTCTCTGCAAAATGGCCACTCCCCATTTGCGTAAGCGTGTGTGTCCCTTGGCCTCTATTATAATATACAATTTCACCTCCCCATGCAATCTTTCTTGCCGAGCCTGCTAGCTTGGGGACTATAAAGCTTGGCCAGTACCCGATTAGGTATGTCTCAAACTTGAGCCACCAAAGTCCGGTTTCTTGTTCCTAAAACGAGTTTCAACTTAATTAAGAGTTGACCATCTTTGTGAAAATGTTAGCTAATAATATACATCTCTTATAAATAAATTATACCTTCTCAATAGTTAGGAGGAAATCGTATTGGTCACCATTATAGATTGAGAAAGTATTGAGAGTGGCACCGAGGGAAATGTGTCTGTTTACTTGAACAAAGCCTGGACAGTCAAGATTGTAACATCCGGTTTCTCGATATGTATCGCTCTGTGTTTTTGGCCGGAAATATATTAGTATACAACGTCGTCAATCCGAGGAAATTAAAAGATTGATAAGAAATATGAAAACTTGCCGTCCAATAGGCGAAAAGTCTTGGGTTCTTGTCACCGTACAAAGCATGCATGATCTATTATAAAGAGTAAAACAAAGATGATGTTAGGATACCAAATACCTGAAGTAGTATAGCTCCAAATACAACAAAATCCATGAAACTTTTGCAAGAACGCAACATTATTTCATGGGTCTGAAATTTAAAGAAAAATGAATAAAAATGAGATTTGTAAACTATAAAAAAAAAGGAACACTAGTTACCTGCCAACCAGACTCCAAAGTGTTCAAACCAGTGTCCCAATCTCCGTTGACGACCCATGTTTGAGCCAAACTAAACTCTCTCGTCGTTAAAACATTTGGTTTCCATATACTTATGCGGCTTTTGCTGCCATGGAATTGACCATAGTCCACGTGTACACTCGAATGCTACAGTTAATGGTCCCAAAATGATAATTAATTACTCAATCTCAATAATTATCAAGGGCTTGTCATACATAGTCTGGCACATATGTCCAGCTAGGGACGACACAAAATATTTCTAATGAAGTCATAGCATTAATAGTGTGGGAAAAGAGAGAATTATATGCATTTTCTGAAATTAACAAAATACGGAACCATTTCTGTGTAGAAAAGCCAAAATTCTGAGTATGGTATATTTACATGTACTGTATGTATGTTTCAGGAAGAGTTTTATTTTGTTACGTATATGATTTTGGATTTTTAGAATCAGCTCTAAACGAGTATGGTTAGTTAAATGGTTGGCCCATGGGGTAAAACATTTCTGGCCTAAACTCTTTTTATATGTGAGTCGGGCCTATGTATACGCACCTCGTGAACTTCCGCTCCCTCTACCCGATCACCGTCGATGTGATCAATAGTTGGTGGACTCTTTCTTCCATAAGTTTCAATGGAATCTGATCTTAGAAGGTCGTCTCTTGTTGTTCTTCTGATGGGAATAGTGCTCTCAGGACATTCTCCTTTTGTGCGCCACAATTGATGTATAATATCTGTCTTATTACCTCCGGTCTCGTCCCTTATCGAGTTGCTTTTCGGCCTCATCTTTTAAAGAAAAGCGTGAATATTAAAGAGTACAATATAAATGTTAAGGAGATAAGAAATCGAAAAACTGTATTACAAAACCTGAATGGTATGGTTTTTGAATAAAGGGTGATCGAAAGCTGGTTGGTGGTAGATCCATACGCAATCAATTATATCGCCATCTGGACTCTAATTTTTTAAAATATATGAATGCAACAAATTAAAAAAATTAGTTAGAAATAATCTTGCAAAATATTTTTTTTTGGTGACCAAGCCCAAAGTTCTTAAAATACAAACTATCTATTTTTCTTCTTCTTCACATTATCATTTAGTAACTAAAAAAGTCTAAAACCCAATGTAACCAATAGCTCAATATTATTCTAAAGAATAAAAAAACACGACAAAAAATAAAGAATCAAATAAATAAAATATTCTTTTTTCTTTTGCATATAAACTTGTAAAGATCAGGAAATGTGAAACAAAACAAAACATTTAAAACATTTTATAAAAGAGAAAAAGAATAGTAAATTAGAGGTAAATGTTTTTGGGAATACATGAATGGATTTAATAGCCGGTTTATTGAGTTGTTTCAATTGTAGTTCGATCTTCTGTTTATAAAAATCGGACGATTCAATCTTTTTAGGAGAAATTCCGATCACAATTGGAATAACCATAATAAAGAAGAAAAAAACTATGATCGGATTAAACATCATTGAAAAGAAAGATTGTGACAAATAGTAAAAACAATTGTTACGTAATTGTGACATCGTATATATCAGTATATATCGACTTGTAAAAAATAACACTAACCCTTTTTCATATATGAAAAAAAAAAACAATCTTAAAATAGAAAAAGTTAATAATTTACAGTTGGTTCTATATTGAAAAAAAATATAAAAAATTTATTAATAATCTAAATGTTTTAATAATCTTGTAAAATAGACTTAAATTTAGGTTTAATTTCTTTTTGTTATCAATGTGAAATTTAATTTTACTAAAAGAAAGGAGTCTTTTTTTAAATAACTCATCCATTAAAATCTAGCTAGATTATCATATAAATTTTTTTAATCAATAAATTCATAATACCATAAGCGAATAAAAATTACATACAAATACAGCAAAAAATGTATTTTATTCAAAATCCATATAAAAATATGTGTTAATTTGGCCACAATAAATATAAGTGGAATAATAAATTTAAAATGTTCAAATTTTGTCTAAAGATATATAGTAAAACAGCTGAAAATAAACTAAGAATTATAATATAAATATATAAAAACCATTTAAGACTTATACAAATTGTCTGATTCAAAAATAGATATACCAAAAAGTTATCAAGTTATTATTGTAAACAAGTCTACACAATTTATAATTATTAAAATATAGATATAAAGCAACTACTCAAAAGTCAAAAGTAAATCAACCTTACAAATATTAATTTGACAGCAAAATAAGCAACAACTTTAAATATCAGACAAAAAAAATATTTCATAAAATGTATTTTAGCACTGAATTAAATCCACTATTTTACAAAAGAAAATTTAAGCTTATGTTAACTTACAAATTTCTTAGAACAGTAAACCTAAATTAGCTAAATGAACTAAATAATTTATTAAAAGACAAGCAAAAAGTGTCTAAACTTAAAATCTTAGTAGTTTTTTCTCAAAACTAAATTTATTAGAAATATAAACTAATTAGATTTCATGAAACAATATTTTGGAAATATGTGAAAGTATTTATCTCTCTCTTTCTCTCGATCTATATATGTAAATAAATTAATCATATAAAAGTATATATAAGAAAGTATATAGAACGTTATATTTGAAGTAAGAAAAAAATTATATTTGATGTAAATATGGTTGGAAGATCCACTGATAAAATACAAAAGGAAAATTTTCAGAAAATCTAGTTCGTTTACCATATTACCTAGAAAAAAAACTCAAAAAAAAAAAATTCTAATCAAATTGTTAAAACAGACAATTTTACTGTGATCTTAATAAACAATCACTGTTTAATCTCACGTATTAGTTTTAGATCTCCACCATAGAATGAAGGTCCGTAAGTAACAAACGATGGATGGGGACAAAACCTCTTCAGCACCAGCAAAAACCAGGCATAGGAGAGGCAAAATAGAGATTGACCGGCAGCGTTCTAAGATGGAATTATTCTTTTATACTTTTATTTCTCTCTAACAATAAGAAAGGTGAGATGTTTAATCCGTAATATAAATGTTTTTTTTGTACTAATGTCAAATCTGTAATATAAATTAATGTTTTTTGTACTAATGTTAAAACCGTAATAGAAATGTTTTATATGCTTGCTCACGAGTAACCGTAATTCATTCAAAAAAGTTGAACTTTAAACGGTAACCAAGTTAACATGATATGTAATCTGTAAGGAAAAACAAAAAAAAATAGCATGGCAAGACATTAACAACTTTAACATGACCAATTAACATGAACAAAAAGAATGCAAAACATCACGAAAGGAAAAGAAACAAAAGGAACTGTCTTCGGATATGTTAATATACCCAAAAAAAAAACATTTGTTACAAAGAGAGAGATAATAATAAAATCACAAAACCAAATTGACATTAAACAGAGGAGATTCAATCTTCATCGCCTAACCAGTTACGCTTCAGCTTCGGACCGGTAGGTCCGTCCTCTCCAAAAACCTCATTAGGCAACCCTTTAATTGCACTCCTGAACGTATTCTTAAGACTCTCTCCAACTATGATCTTCTCCACGCCTCTAATCTCATCTTCACGACCATACTCAATCTTTGGTCCCCAATGTCTCATATAATTCAACCACACCGGCTCCTCCACTTCTTTCAAATACTCAGCCGCAACAATGCTAAACCGTACGGCCGCATCAATTAATTTTTCACTCTTTCCGGTATCGTTTCGAATTCCTACATTGTCTTTACCTTGTAACACAAGTCCTGGTTTCGAATACATTGCATGTCCGTTCAAAGAAGCGTAAGCCACCGGTTTATTTCTCCCAACATCAAACTCGATCTCCGGAGCATCGATCCAGCTTCCTCGGCTGTGTTGTGACAGGTACATCCGATATAGCTTGCCGCTGAAGTTACTTATCCGGAGAGTGAAATGTTCCCAATCTCCAATGTGTTCTCCGATTTTCCCCAATGGGATTGTGAGGAGCTTGAGTTTGGCTCGTGACGGGCCATTAAACGGATAAAACATCCACACGGCTATGTCTGTGAAGGTTCCCCCGAAAACAGGTTTTATGTGAAGATACACTTCCATGCTCTGTAAATTTCCGCCTTTGACTTGATTCCTTGCGTCAGAAGCAACCGGTAGGTCTAACCAATAAAGACCATCGTTGGATTCACCTTGGGGAAGGTTTGAGCCGTTTGGTTCGACTGGGACGGGGTTTGATTCCTCGTCTTTCTTGTAAAGCAAAGCACCGTTGCTAAAGAACCAGTTGACAGACGCTGGGAGATACTTCTCATCTTTGTGGAAATAGATCAGAGGAGCGTAAGTTTGAAACAGAGCATCGATCTGGACCTTGCTTGGCATGCAAGAGAAGTCGAACTTGTTGTTTTTCAGACAAGCTAGGGTCGGATTTGAAGAGTTTGCGACGAACGTACCAACACATACACTAGAGGCTTGAGGTCCTCGGTTAACAGGCTTAGAACTCGAAATACTAAAGCCATTAGCTTCCCAGATCAGAGCGTCGGGTTCGGATTGATCGGTTAGATCAGAACGGATACAACGGATCTTGTCTAGAGGAGGTTTCTCAGCCGTGGTGGTCACAATTAGACCCACTGCACTGTAGCCATCAGAAGGTACAGGCTGCCAAAAGTATCCAACTTCGCCTCCTTTGTTCTCTACCTTTGTAGATTTTCCGCTCCAAAGGAGAAGATAGTCCACCGGAGGTCTTAAAGAGTCTCCGGAGAGGTCTTTTCCGACAAGTGTCCATCCAAAAAGCTTCCGGTTATTTGGTTGAGCGTAGAAACCGAGAATCGAGAAGCCTTCAAGTACTGAAGACGGCTCAAAGAAAGTGGCTCCAAGATTATCTTGTCCTCCTTCGTATATAGTCCATACTTTGTTAAACGTTGTTACTTGGAAAACTTCAAGACCTCCCAAATCTATTCTCCCCTTTGCAAATCCTTCTCCTGTAAATTCACATTAAAATTTATCCAAAAAAAATGCACATTAAAATTTTATAAACATTAAAAAAAAACATAGCAAAAATAGAGCTAAAACTGACGATGAACAATAAGTAAAAATCAAAACATATACCTGAAGGCCAAGATGGCAATGGAGATGGAAGATCAAAGGTGGAATCAATTGGCAAAGATGGTGATGAACTTTGAGCAGATGAATTGTTACCCATTTTGATATTCGCAAATCCTAAGTCGTAGAGAAATAGTGACTTTGTAATATATGTTGCGTCGTGGTAAAGACAGGTCTGAAGGGAAGTGGGGACAGAATCAATGTTGTTGGTCGAGTTAGATCAACCACATACACTAAAACTTCAAAGATTATGTCTTATCTGAAGAGAAACAGCACATGTCAGGTATTTATTGTGAAACGAAAAGTCATCGCAAATCACTGTTAGGTTGTGTAGCCTTTGATTCGTTCATCATGCTTTAAAACATAGCTGAGCAAGGTTTCGCACGTCTTAATTATTATATTGCTTTCTTGTTGTTGAGATTATGTTTTTCTTTAATAGATTTCTCGAGAAATCTCTGTTAAAAAAATAATGTAACATCATGGCAAAATATTGTTACACATAAAAAATTATACGTTCATACATACAACTGTTAGTTAGACCTTTACATAATTGCCTTGCCGGAGAATAATAGGTTTTCTAGAATCATTATGATTATGGTAATGCTGTTTATAACAGATTCTAGGTGATAATATTAACTAGTCGTCACTGTCTCAGTGATAAAGACAAAATGAGACCAACGATTCCTCAACAGGTCAGAGAATAACATACATGGTTTAATCTACATTTATTAAACGTGCATTTTTTCTCTTAAATATCATCTAAAACAGCTGTGTTTCTAGTTAACTTTCAATAAATGCGTCTTTATACTTCTCATATTATTTAGAATCTTCGGAAGCTGTAACCAGATTGATATCAATTGATAGATAAGATCATCTCTCACGACGTGGAATTTTATTTTTATTAAGGTATGCAACTCACATACGCACACCAGCGAATTAACACATTCTTATTCAAATATAGACATGTATGTGAAATCCACAAAAGCTTTTAATTAAGCACACAGATGCAAATCAAGGGCACTCAACGTTTCGACCAGCACCACCATAGAAGAAATGAATCCCCATAGAAGGTGCAACATTTCCTGCCTCGACACTGTAACATTTAGGATTATCCGCAAAGACGTAAAGACTCTTTGGTTCTCTCACAGTATTAGTTCCATCAACTATCTTAATATTGCTGACATAGCTCGCTTTCTTATAACCTTCACTTGCAAAATGCCCATTTCCCATGTCGGTCCCTGTGTGTTTCCCATCGGACTCCAAGTTAACGACTTCACCTCCCCATTGAACTATCGTAGCTCCATCACCTAGAGAAGTGAACAACGAGCCAGGCCAGTAACCTATAACGTCTTTGCCATTGACCCTAAGCCACCAGTTTCCTGTTTCTCGGTCCTAATGATTGCGAAATAACCATTTTAAGTTAAAAAGAGAGGTAACTTGATGAAAAATATATCTTGCGTTTCAAGTTACCTTGAATAAAAGAATCTCATATTGTTAAAGTGAAAAATGAAACTATGTTATTACCTTCCATACAAGTACGGATATCTCGTACTGATTTCCACCGTAGGTTGACACGGTGGCGAAAGACCCCCCTACAGTATATCGATTACTTATCTGAACAAAACCCGAGCAGAGAAGGTTGTAGCACCCTGTTGTTCGATACCCATCACGCTATTGTATGAAAAAAGAGATTAGTGATTAGAATTTAGAGTCTTACTATGTTTATAGATACGATAAAAAATTGCATAAAAAGGTAACGAAAGTATTAAGAATTTACAGATAGTTCGAAGAGAAAAAACACACACAGTTTGAAAGTCCTGATCTTGTTATAATAACAATAACAATAATAATATGTAGTGATTTTTTTCAGTAGTCAACAGCTAAATAAACATAGGCTTCTCCATTTTAAAATGATTTTTTTATATTCAGGATCCGAAACTCAAAAACCTTTTTAATTTTGAAATGAATAGATTTTAATATATATAAGGGATAAATAGGTATAAATTTGTCGGAAAGGGAGAACTTACCGTCCAGTAAACAAAGAATCTAGGATTGTAATCATCGTATAATTCTGGGTAAACCTAATTAAGACGAACAGAAGATACAGTAAGTTACGTATTTTGCATAAGAACAAGGAAGAAGTATTGGAGAATGGACCAAACCTGCCAACCAGCTTCAATGGTGTTAAGAGTAGAGCCCTTTCCGGACACAACCCAAGTCTGCGCCAAGCTAAACTCTCCGGGAGTTTCGACATATGGTTTCCATAGATTAAACACAGCTTCTGACCCATAAAACGTTTCGTTCCTCGCACTCACAATCGCGTACTAAATCCACTCCAAAAGAAATTAAGGGATAGTGTAAGCCACAAGACCGTAACAATGTTAACACACCGACGTGTGCATGTAGTTGTACCTGATGATCTATTGTTGGATCAAAGGTTGTAGTTTCTTGGGATGCTTTGATGAGACTTCCTCCCAAAACTCTCCATGGATTTCGGTCTTAAGAGATCTTCTTTCTTTGTTCTTCTGATGGGAACTGTGTTATTGGGACATCCTCCAGCCTTGTGCCAAACCTGAGTTATAGCATTTTCTTCTTCATTGGTGTACGTAGAATCACTTTCCGGGTTGTAACTCGGTCTCATCTACGTGCATAAACTTTGCATCGCAAGTGATTCAAAAATATCGTGTTTTAACAATAGAGAGACTGAAAAAGAAACCAAACCTGGATGGTATGGTGTTTAAGTAAAGGATGATCAAAAGCGGGTTGGTTGGTGATAGGAACACAGTCTATCACATCTCCATCTTCACTCTGTAAGGAAAATTAAGAGTAAAGAGATGAATAATTCATCTTTGCAATATTTTTTTCCATAAAATTTGTATAAGATACCTGAATGGATTTAACAGCAGGCTTATTGAGTCGCTTCAGATGTCTAAGTATTTTAACTTCCTGGTGATGGGAGAACTCATTTCCATCAACTCGAATGGCTATTGTCGCCGCTATGACCATCAGAGCTACCATGAAACCAGCCATTTTCATCATGGTTATGTATACAGTTCTTGGTACTCGTTGGCTTTTATAGGAGGTGATCGCCTATATTTCGTAATTTTTTTTTTCTTTTTTTGAACAACAACCGGACCTTTTACTCTTTTAGTGTTAAACAAGAAAAAATAAATATAAAAGAAATCCCGACCTTTTCAACTCTAACCAGATTATAGTTGTTGGTATCAACTATCAACTCTAACCATGTTATTACAACCTTTTTTCGTTGTAAATTATAAGCTAAAATTAGTGTTTATATTATGTTTGCAAAATCGTGGTTAAAGTTGAAATCATTTTTTTTTTCAATCTCATGTGTTTTTACCAGTCATATTGTTTCGTAAATATAAATTTGAATCTACCAAACGCATTCGGATCTTTAGCTAAATTAAAATGACATTTGATCAAACGCTAATCTAATTAAACACATTATATATATGTAACCCAGTCTTCAACGAAATCTATATCAATTACTTATCGCCTATGTTAAAATATGAATATTTTTAACTATGAATAATCATGTGTTAGATTACTGAAAATTCTCTTGGATATACGACTTTTTCTGGTAAAATGAAATATGTAATCTTATAAGTCTTCTTATGGATAATTTTGGAAAATAACATTATACTAATTATACCTGTTTTGAAACAACATATCAGTTAAGTTATTTTCAAAAGATCTAAAATCAACAGTTTATGTTTCTTTTTTTTATGTTTATGGTAAAATGTCAAGTCTAGTTTTTTTTTTTTTTAAAGTTAAAATAAAGTTAGTATCTGACAACTACACGAAAAATAACTTCCAAAATTACACATCTAAACAAATTAAATAAATATAACAAAAGTTATACAAACAATATGTCATACATGAAAATATGTGTGTATTAAAATGTTATGGTGCCGAATTCAGAAATCTATATTAAACTACACGAAAATAATTTCGAAAACTATAAATTACACGTTACCTTTTTAAAATCAGTTAATATATTATTTAAATTTAAACTCAATTCAAATAAAAATGACTCAAACCAAAATTTTATTTTTGAACAATGACCCAAACAATTAAGATTAATTTAACAAATTTAGACCAATTAAAACCTACAAAACAATCAATCTCCATCTTCTTCATTTATCTTCTCTTTCACCAAATAAAATATAATTTTTATTTATACTTAATAATTAAGTTTTTTTAAAAAAATAACATATATTTGATTATGTAAAAGCTAAAAAGGAAATTAATGAAATGCTTTATTAATTGATTAATTTTAATCACAAATACATTAATTGAAACAATGTTTGTTATATAATTATGTTCTAGTATTTTTACAAAAACTCTTCAAATTTCTAAAATTATAATTTAAATATAATTTTGCAATGAAATATCATAAAGGAAACATTTAATAGATATACTTAGAGTTAGGCATTCGGATATTCAATCGGGTTTGGTTCAGGGTCAATTCGGATTCAGGTTTTAAAATACCAAAAAATGGTTCTATTCGGATATTTCAAAATTTTGGTTCGGTTTCGGTTCGTGTATCCTAGAGTTTGATTCAGTTTAGTAAAATAAAAAAAATTTCTGAATACACCCAAAATATTTTTGGTTAACCTCGATTTCGGTTCTCATTCGGGTTTTCGGGTCCCAAAATACTTAATTCATATTAAAAACTAACTGTATTATCAAAATTACAATTTATAAATTAAAATTAAAGTTATATATTTTAAGTAAGTATTATTAGATATTTTGTTTATTATGTATTTTAATTATTTTTGTTTTAGAATAATTGATAACTTCGGTTTATAATCTTATTTTAAGTTTTTTTTTATATTTATTTTCATTAAAAATATAATTATATTTTGGATATTTCGAATACTTATTTGGTTTTCGATTCGGTCCAGAGTCGGATTCGAAATTTTAAAATACCAAAAATTAGATTTATTTGGATATTTTTTTATTTCGAGTACGGTTCGATTTCACTTTTTTGAGTCGGATTTGGTTTGGATTTTTAAATTCGGATATTTTTGCCAGTCCTAAATATACTTGAGCACGTTAGTACACAGTTTTTCGACTGAGAACTCGTCCTAAAATGCAATCTAAGTCAACTCTCTTGTGTTTTCTGGACCCACTTTTATGTTGACTTTAAGATAAATCATTAATCTCCGAGTACAATAAGATAGATTATCTCATTATAGTATAAAAGTTGATTTCGTGATCAAGAAGTCAAGAACTAATAAACATAATTCAAAGACGATTGAAAGGCCGATCGATTAAATTTAAAAAAAAAAACACAAGAAACCGAAATTTTGATTTAGTCTCAAATGAAGTTTCACCAATTTTCAAGCCAAAACACAAACATCTTTGTCTGCTACTTCACAAATTCCACCAAATGAAGTAAATATATGTAATTTAGTATATAAAAAATTAGAAATCATATGTTTATGTTAATGTTGGAATGGGTCTGCTTTTTTAAAATAAACTAAATTACATAGTTTTGACTTTGCTTTAAAGATGTACAGATCTATAAACTGAGAACCTTAATTATTGAAAATATAAACAAAAAAAAAAGTAAATGAAGATTTGCTAAATTGAGACATATTTATTCAGCTGTTATATTAATATACTTTTTGTTATTTCTTTCATTTGTTATCTAAATTATCCTTATATATATAATTAACTTTAAAATAATTTTTTACAATTCATAAAACTTAAAATAATATTCAAAAGAATATGTACAATTTGTTTTTGTAAAAATAAATCTAACAAAATACTTATTAACTTCTTCTACATATTTTCTACTATCAGTAGAACTCGCATTCTATTTCTACGAAGCAGTAGAATTTGAATTCTAAAGAACTTTTTTTCTTCTACTTTTTCGTGGAATTCATATTCTATCATTCATTTTATTTTCTACCAATTCATTTAATTCATTTTATGTGGATTCTATTACTATTCTTGAGAAGTTAAAAAAAATGATGTCAAAAAACTACATAATCGAACAGAACATTGTTAGTATCGAATTGAGATCTTCCTCACGGTTATTATCTCCATTGATCATCGAATCAAAAGTTTTTTTTCAAACCGGGATATGGCTATTTGGAGACAGGGTGAGACTAACTTCAAGAAGTGCTTCTCTACTCTCCACACATGGAAACAGATCCGGCAAACAGATCCGCTTCAGGCTTGGACACGCTGTGTATGGTTCCCTCATGCTACTCCAAAGTACGCTTTTCTCACATGGACTGTCGCCCTCAATCGGCTATCCACGGGAGATAGAGCACTAAGATGGAACCAAAACTCGGACTCATCATGCCGTCTATGCAACAACCCGGTAGAAACCCGGGTCCATCTCTTCTTTGACTGCACTTTCTCTACAGAAGTGTGGACTGGCCTAGCGAATAAACTCATGCATGCAAACTTCTCAATGAAGTGGTCTGAAATCCTCTCTTTCATTCAAGATATACAAATGGAGTATATACCTCGGTTCCTCATCAAGTATGGACTTCAAGCGGTGGTCTATGGTATATGGCGAGAAAGAAATAGGAGAAAACATGGGGAATAGCCTTCTCCACCCTCTCGGCTACTCAAGACTATTGACAAGATTGTGAAAAACAGACTGAACACAGTTAGATCAGTAGACACGAGGTTAGAAGAGAGCATGGTCCTCTGGCTGAATACTCGACAATAGATTTAAGTTTTCTTTCAAATTTAACGTGTAAGCCTTGAGCAAAATCGATACACTCTATTGTACAAACGATTTTCTTTGAAATTTAACATACAATTTCAAAAAAAAAGAATCAAAAGTTTTGTTTAAAAAAAAACAACATACAGAGGAATCAAATCCGGTTGGATAACTCGGTTTTATGTTAAAGCACTACTGTACTAAAAACATTTTGAATATTTCTGAACAAATAATCGTTATAAAGTAATCCAATAAAACAACAAAAGATATAAAGATACAATCAAATTATCATTAATATAAATGACATTGAAAATTTTAATAAGAAAAATATTTTAAGATATTGTTTTTATTTAAAAATTTTTAGCAAATATTTCTTTCATTATTATAGTGATGTTGGACCAATAACTCTAATGGAAATTGCTACTTGATTGATTTAATGGGAAGATCCGCAAGTCTCATCTCTCTCTTTTGTTATACGAAGACAAAGCAATTATAACCTACCTAGATTATAACACAGGTCACTAACCAAAAAAAAAAGAGTACCCCCATATACAAAACAAATACAATTAATTAATGTGATCATATAAATTCAGTATACACATGGGGCCATGTTCTTTAAAGAAATTTATCTTCTCTTCACTCCATAGAAACAGAGAAACACTCTGAAACAAACCATAAACAAAACCTAAACCATTCTGGCAATCTGAAACCAATAAACTTACTTAAGAATTTGTATATATAATATATGTTTTATACAATTGATGATTAATCTTGGAATGATCTGCAATGCAAGTAAGTAGACAGGTCTTAAGGGCAATTAGGGTTTCGACCTGGACCACCATAGTAGAAGTGACTTCCCCAAGAACCTCCATTGCCACTCTTCACATTGTAGCAGTTCTCTTGATCAGTGAAGACTTGAAGATTATCAGGGTTTCTCAATTCATTGGATGCATCGACTACTTGAACGTTCTTGAAGTAACTCGCTTTTCCCCAACCTTCCTCTGCGAACCGACCACTTCCCATCTGAGTGGTAGTGTGCTGCCCTTCCTCGGACTGCGAGTTAACCACTTCGCCACCCCATTCGATCATTGATGCACTTTCTGATAAGTAAGAGAAGAGTGAAGCTGGCCAGTATCCGATTATGTACTTCTCTCCAAATTGTAACCACCAATGTCCTTCTTTTGGATCCTGAGAAAAAACCAAACCGAAACTCCTCAAACCAAAGCCAAACCAAAACCGACTGGTCGAATTAGTTTTATGCCAAACAAACTGAATAAACAGAACATAAACTTAAAACATGTTCTCATTAGGCTACATATTAAAAGTAGGTTTAGTTATAGAGAATTGAAGTTGGATTCGTGTTGTTGGTTTACCTTCCAGATAAGTATAGTAATGTCATATTGAGAGTTTCCATAGCTCGATAAAGGAGAGATTGATCCACCCATTGCGATTTCCCTATTGATTTGAACGAATCCTGAGCACAGAAGATTATAGCAGCCTGTGCCTTGGTATGCATCACTCTGTTTTTTTCACAGGGGAGACAAAAGAATGATACTTCAATATACTAAAACACACACACAAATAAAAACAAATCCAAACTGACATATATAGAAAACTCACAGTCCAGTAAGTGAAGAGCCTGGTGTGGCTATCACCATACAATTGTGGACTGACCTGAAACACACAAATCTTTGAATCAGAAAAACAGTCTTTTTTCTATTACAAGAAACCAAAAGAAAAGGCTTTTCAAGAACATAAGTACCTGCCAGCCAGCTTCAATACTATTAAGATCAGAGTTGAAGTTTCCACCCAAAACCCAAATCTGAGCCAAGCTAAACTCATTGGGCATTTCCACATCCGGTTCCCATACATTAATCTTCGCTTTAGCCCCGTAGAAAACTCCATCTTCAACATACATTATCGCATGCTACATCAAATCCAAAAGAGTTAGATAATTGGTTAAAATGAACACACACACACAACAAAGAAGACTCAAAAGAACTAATTCAAAAGCATAGATATATATATGACATACTTGATGACCATTTTGTGTGAGGACACTAGCTGGCTCGTAAGATTTAGGCTTGGGGACACTTTTCTGATTCTTCATACCGAAATTCTCGACCGAGCTCGATCGATAAAGATCTTGCTTTGTCGTTCTTCTGATGGGAATAGTGTTCTCAGGGCATTTCCCATTCGCATGCCAAAGCTGAGTTATATCATTAGACTGCTGATTCGTGGTGTTTGATGAAACTTTACTCGCACCAAAGACACGTTCAGGGTTGAAACTTGGCGTCATCTATGAAACAAAACCCATTTTACAATGTCAGAACAAAAACCACAAAGACACGAACCGAAAGAAGAAGAGAACAGTTGTCTAAACCTGGACAGTGTGGTTAATGAGCAGAGGATGAGCTAAAGCTGGTTGGTCGGTGATTGGGACACAGTCGATTACATCTCCATCTGGGCTCTGTTCAAAAAAACCATAAAGTATTGTGAAAATTCAGCAACAAACAAATAAAAATCGAAACTTTATCTTCTTGAGGGGGTTGTCCTGAACTTACCTGTATCGATTTGAGAGCTGGCTTGTTGAGTCGTTTCAAGTGGGTACGGATATTAAGATCGGAGAAACTATTTCGACCGGAGACGAATGAAGGAGTGAGAACAGCCACCGTCATTACAAGAGCAAGCAAGAAGCTGACTCTTGTGCAATTAGAGGCCATGATTGGTTAAAAGAAAACCCAACACAAAAAGGTTTAAGCTTTTTCTCTTACAGAAAGAGAAACTTTAGGAGAGAAGAGAAGAGAAGATGAGAGGTTTCTTTTGGATTCGAGTGGGATTGCGTTTAGTTCTGGGCACTAATAACGCTTTGGCTAAAACCTTCATAAAGGACGTTTTTTTCTTTTAAATGGAGACAAGTGAAATTTGGATTCTATTGCGTAAGATTGGTTGCTTTCTTTCTCTCTGTTAAATTGTTTTTGTCAGAATCTTTTTCTGGAATAATTCGAATGTTGATTTTTTTGAAAGTACACTATTTTATATTATATATTATTATCTTTTTTTTACTGTCAGCTTTATAGAAAAAGGAAATTTTACTGGAGTGGAACATTCCACTCTTTGGGCTGAGTAAGCTTTGTATTGGGATTTCAAATTTTGTTGTTCCCGAGTTCACATTTTTATTTGGAGAAATTAATACTATATAAATATCTTCAGGTATATAGTGACAAGAATTGATAAATCAAAACTAACAAAAAATGACATAATGTGCATATCATTGGATGGATTAAATGCAAGTCTCTACATTATTCTTTTTGCTTTTCATTGCCTAATGATGCCTATTAAGATTAACAGAAATCAATTTCTTAGCATCCTATAATGATAATGTGTATGTACATGAACATTTTGCATTATTTTTTTAATAGATCTATATCAAAATAATTGTATGAACTTGCTATTTTTCATCATCGTTAATTACAGAAAGATTCTGAATATTGTAATCCACAACCTTAAATCTAGTATGCACTTTCATGTAGTACTAATTTAAACCTTAAACCTACAGTCAAATGGTATTGGCGAAACAGAAACAAAAACAGCAATAATAAATTACTGAGTCAACTATTCGAGCAATGTTCCACTACAATATGATCACTATTTTTGTAGAAAATAAATGTTTATGAAGTGTAGAGATTGGAAAGAAAGGGCGGTGATTGGGTGGGAGGGAGAGCACCCACAATGTGAAAAAACAGTGTAAAGTCAAAAAGTCAAAAAAATATATATACGAAGGCACTAATTGTCGGTTAATATTATTAGGGAGACAAAGTGATAATACATCGTCTCAAATCCCAATCAACTCCACACCTTTCCTTTTCCATTCTGTTACATCTCCAACTTCATTTCCCACTTTGTATTTCTTTTTTTTAAAGCCGACTCGTGTCCTATGCCATTTAATTCTTACTGGCCAAAACACATTTTTGTCTATTTTGGTTGTGAATTCGTACAAGTTCTTCTTTTTCACAAATCTCCATCGAAAAATATTCACATACATGATATTTCTTTCAATTTTCTAAAAATATTAAGATTTTATGAGAACCGCTACAACAGATATTTCAGTGTTATGTACGAATTGCATCTCTCTCCCGTATTAGAATTAAATGCTATAATAGTAAGTTTACAACAACAAAAAGAAAAATGTAAGGTGATGTTCAAAGATTATATTCTCGACCGTAGAAGTAATTTCTCTACAGTTTAAAATCTTGTATTGTGGTACTTTGTAGGGAAGAGAATGGTGATAAATAGATGCAATATTCGATTTCATATATTTATGATTTTTTCTATATTTCCCGGTTCAAAATTCAAACTTTTGTCATGCAGTGTCAAGATATTCATGAACGGTGGCGTCTCAAACGTATTATTATAACACCCAGTCATGATTCAAAACATAATAATTACAAACACATATTAAACATTGTTTGTAACAACATCTGCTTTATTGCTTTCTATAGTTTGACATGACCGTAAAAATAAGTGGGAATCCTTGATACATTGAGGTCATAAAGTGTAAAAACTTGGTTTAAAAACCCTGCCTCTGAGTCATGTAATTTCCGCAAAATTAAACATTCCATATCGAGGAGGAAAATTAACAGAAAAGAAGAAAAAGATAATGACATCATTGTACAAATTAGGCTACACGTGAAAGTTGAAACCTCCATGCAAGCTTCTATCCCTGAATGGCCTCATCTTGAGAAAAAAGTGAGGTCGGTAAAATCTCACACGGCAATATGTTTCCACAACAACCCAAATCGCCTTTTGTTCCTTTTTAATTTTCATCAACTGTTCGAATGTTTTTGTTTTCTTACCATCCGCAATTTAAAACATTCGAACTCCTGAATTTATAACATACCAACGACTTTAATGAAAACTAATTTATCCTTATAGGCGTAGGTCAAACTTCAAAATGGTCAAACTTTAGTTTTATATATATAATCTCTAGACAAAAATCTTTTATTATTTGAAATGTTGACAAAAAAATACAAAGAAACGAAATATTTAAAAAGACAAAGAAAGAGTGGCTTCATCTCGTGGTTTCCATAAAGGTGCCAAAGTGGAATCTTGGAGTGTTATGCTTAACTACATGTCACGGGTATGGATTGACTCATACCACATTTCAACGTCCCACTAGTCATTATTATTACACACTAATAAAGTGGATTGGACCACCCCCAAACCAGACAACGTGATGGGCCTTAGACTACCAGGCCTCGTATATGAAAAAATCATGCTTAGTCTAGAAATTAAGACAAATGCTCACCATATCCTCCTGGAATCAGAAACATTCAAAACGATTTTGTTTTTTTCTAACATATAATTTGTTACATCTCAAAGACATAATAACATTGTTGTCTTGGAACAACATTGCATCTATTAGCGGCGAAATGCATTGCCTTCAGCTTCAGCTCCACGCTGTGAATAATAACTTCTACGACGCACACTTTCTTCAATTGTCGAGCTTCCACCTTTCTCAACTCCATAGACACTTTTATTCGCGTCGTCCAGAAAGCTTTTGCCTAAAGACATTTTGTTCTTACTAGCTTCCACTGCATCAGTTTCATCAGCTTTCTTCAATCTGCTCCATCTTTGCTCCTCATGCACCTCTGCGTCCATTTGCATTTGCTTAAATCTAGCAGCTCTCTCCTCTTCTGATAGTTTAGACCCACCGTTCCGACGTCTATTCTGGAATCCATTCTCCCTCGAGGGATGCTTCTCATTGTCTAAATCCTCTGCTTTCCTTTTCCTATCCTCTTGACCATAACTCTTGAGGTTTTCCCTATCCAAACGGCTGCTATAAGGAGAGTGATTCCTATACTTCTCACTGGGTCGATCTTCTCTACGGCTTTCTCTTCTCTTTGATTCATCATCCACATCTGGCCTTCGTCTCTCATAGTGCTTGTCGTGAGTTTCTCTTCTTTTGGACTCATCCTCTAAGTCTGACCTTCGCCTCTCATAGTGCCTATCACGACTTTCCCTTCTTTTTGAATCATGATCTAAATCTGACCTTGGTGGTCTCTCATAGTGCTTATTATGACTTTTTGACTCATTGTCTAAATCTGACCTCCGTCTCTCATAGTGTTTGTCGCCATCACCTGATGTTCCGTGATGATGGGACTTTCTCCCGTTCTCTTCACCAGAATCTTCATCCGAATCAGAATGGTGCCTGGATGAAGATTGCTTACCATGCTTTCCGCTTTTACGCTTATGCTTCTTCTTGCGCTCCTTTGTGTCTCCATCTTTACCCTTTCCCTTTTCTTCCACCTATAAACAAGAAAAATTCTCCAACAGGTCAGTGGCAGTATAGAAGGTAAGAAACGCAAAAACGTAAACAGTATCCAATACAATTTCAAAGATGGAAAAAAAGAAGAAGAAACTTACAGATTTACGAATAAGAGCCATCTTGACAGGGTTGTTCTTGATTCTAGCAAGAGCTTCTTGCTCACGCTGTCTGATGAGAAGCAAAGGGTCAGAGTGAAGCTTCCTCCAAGAATCATTAGCAGAGGGAGCCTTATCCTCAAAAAGCGCACCAGGACCCGAGGCATCTGGCTTCTCACCCGCAGCAATATTACCAGCTTCAGCTTGAGCTAAAGGCTGCTCTTCTTTCTGAAACGACACACCTGAACCACTCGCACTCCCTTTCCCTACAGCTAATCCTGAATCATACAGAAACTCTAATCTCTCTTGCCTCCTGCAAATAAACATTAACAAAACACGATTTTTAGAATGACACACAACTTCAATCCACCGCAACCACTAAACGAATTCAACTACCACGAGATGCATATTCTATAATAAGGTAGATACAAAGTCCAATCCCTAACCCTAATTCCGAAATTAGGTCAAATCGATTGGGATCGAGCGAAGGGAAAACTTACGGGATGAGACCGGCTTGTTCCTGAAGAGCGCGAAACTCAGAACGTTCCCTCTCCTGGACGATTTGGAGACGAAGCTCCTCAAGCTTTTTCTGCTCGGCTTCTTGTTTCTGCTCAGCCTTCCATACGTTCTCGATGTTACGGAGACTCCCCGTATGCCATCCCTTCTTGTTCAAAAATTTCATCCCCATGATTGCTCCTCTTTTGCTTTGACTATCCTCCTCTTCTTCCTTCTCCTCTCTCTCTTTCTATCGCTTCAATCGAAAATCCTCGCCGGTGGCTTGTGTCAATTATTTGCCTTTGCCTCCGCCTCCGCCGACTATATGCTCAATGATTATGAGATCAAATCAGAGCCGTTCTTTTTAATCGGTAGAGTAGTTAATGGGCTTTCTGTGGGCCTTGTCATCCCTTCTTGTTCTGATCGCTTCTGCTTTCCTACTCTTCGTTGGTAAACTCGTCGAAAAGAAATCAAAGCCGACCCTTATTTGAATTTGGGCTCGATCTAGATTAATGGGCTTGTATTTGGACCTTTAGCGATAGAGTTCCCGGTTTACTTCGGTTTAATCGAGTGAACGTGTCTCTCAATGAAATTGTTGTTGGAAGCTTGAATAACCGATATTTATTTGTTCTTGCTAAAAAGCTACGGTATACAGTACAAGGCTCAGAAAAAGGTGATGGATCATCAGTGGTACTCGGAGGTATTACAAGACAACTGATTTATTTACACTTTCAATTGTCATTTCAGGCATATAAGAGAAAACAAGTTAACGAGTCTGAAAACCAAACCGAATCGCTTTAGCTTTAAAGTCTTGTGTTGTGTTGCAGATTGAGTATGCTTTAGTATAGCTCGCTTCTAAAGTAATCTTCTGGACAAAGATCATCAAACAATAGTTGTGCTTTCTTGTAGCTCGCACTGCTTGTGGTGCTGGATAAGCTGACTTCTAAGATAGCATTCTTCAATCTGCAGAAGAAAAACAAACACTTAGGCTTCAGTAACTGAAAAGAAACAAAAGGGTTATGTCAAATTCTACGTTACAGATTTATATACCTGTGATGAATGTGTCTTGAGCAGTGCAACTCCACAATCTTCTACTGATGCTTTTTCTAAGCTGCTTACTCTTGCTAGTTCCGAGATCAAAGTCTCCATCTCCTGTGTCTGCATAGTGCATCAAAGAAGTTGTTTCAGTTTCAACTGTTTCTGTATTCGTGTTCATGTTTTGGGTGAAGCCAACACTGATAGTAATTTCCTAACCTTAGGCAAAAAATGTCCAATGTTTTGCACAATGCTTTCCATAGACTTTGAAGCGACAGCAAGTACTTCTGCTAACTCTTTACTCTCAACCTGGTTTTGAGAAGCGAAAATTAAAGTGTTTAGTGCAAAAGATATAGAAAAGGAACAATGTCATTCTAAGTTAATCAGAACAATATAAACCTTGATATCAGCATCGAGAGGGAGCCGCAGTGAAGCATTCAATAAAGCGTTAGATGTTTCCGATAGTGAAGTTGAGTAGTCTTCTTCAAGAGTTGTCCATTGTTCCAAACAAGGAATCTGCATAGAGTTATAAAGAGTTTAGTCATCACCTATTACGAATCACATATTCTCTCAAACAGTCATTGATGTCTAATGAGCGAAATTTCCAATCTGACTTACTTGAGATTCCACAATCTCCTTGACAGCTTTTACTCTCAATAATCTTTGCAATTCCATGCGTTTCCTCTGTACAGAGTCGGAGAGCTCCGACATTTTCAAACCAAGGGAATAAAACATCCTCTGCAAGAAAAAGAACTCACCGTTAAAGACAGAGACTATTGCTAGTTAAGTGAAACCACACTCACTTGTGACACTGATGTTACTTTCAAATTCATCATACCGAACTATCTACCAAAAACAATACTGTTTCAACAATGATAAATCTGAACTAAACCTCAGCTTGAAAGAAGAGAAACGGACCTCTGCTTGTGCTTTCTGAGACTGTGTTTTGACCACAGCGTTGGCGTTTGCGAATCTCCATTGCAAGTAACGGTTATGAAGCAGCTTCAAAGAATGTGCATCCGCTTGTTGTCCCAAAGCTTTCTTCTGTTTCTTACTATCGGCTTGAGTCTTCGAGTTAGGCGCCACAGGAGGCAACGACAAACCAACACCACTTTTAAGCGACAACGAAGAACCTCTCACGTCACGAAACGACGTCGCATCGTCGCAAGATGAGCTCAGTGATCGACGGAGAGGCGAGGCGTTTGGATTGCTGAAGAGCTTCGCGTGGCTCCTCGTCGGCAACAACAGATCTGAGCCGTTGGATTTATTATCTCTATCATTGTCTTCTTCTCCGTCAGAGGAGGAGACTGATAACCGGAGAAGCCTAGCCGCGGCTGAGGAGGTAAGCAAACGCTGTTGGTTCAGTCGAGATCTAGACGGAGGCGGTAAAGTCAACGTCGGTGTGTCGAGACGGTGACCGTTCTCTTTCAACGGCTTGGATCGATTCTGCTGCTGCTGGTTTTTGCCTCCGTCTTGATGAGGAAACGGCGAGTCGAGACTACGCGCTGTCTCGGAAGGTCGGTTCTCGTCTCCTTCTGGTAGTTTCAACTGCCGTCTCGACTTCTGAGCCGAAACCGATCGATGATTGTTGTGAAGAAGATGCCTCGGAGAATTCGAATGGAGATCTCCGCCGGAGGAGGAGGAAGATGAAGACGAAACGGGAGACATGAATCTCGAGCTGACTTCTCTCACTCTAGGACGCCGCGTTGACGGAACCGGAACCGGAACCGGCGCAGTTACAGCCGGTGTCGATTGGTGGTCTTTGCCGGTTCTCGTCTCCATTTCAATCGAGTTGGTTATTTTTCAAAATCTCTCCTCCGCGATGAGTGAGATTAATCAAATCGGATTTGGTTATTTTCGAACCCTAAACCGGAGAGGGGAAAAAGAAATAAGAAAGGAGGAGACAATTAGAGAACTAGCCGTTAAGTAATGTTCACAAAGCACAACGGTTCTCTTGTCCGTGAAAGTTGAGAAAGGATAGGTTTTTTTTTTTGTATTTGCCGTTAGTTGATTAATTATTAGTTGATGGTAATTAAATTAATCAGATAACGCCTGATTAATGTTGGCGGGCCTTTTTAATAATGGGCCCAAGAAGGAGCGTCGAGTTATGTGTTCTGTTAACGTGATAGGTTATTTAATGTAAATATGGAAGTTGTGTTGGGGCATTTTTGCAATTTCCGTAACTTTCTTCATACTGTGAAGAAAGTTGAATAAAGAGTAGACTTTTCTATTCAAATCAAAGAGAAGATTTCATTCATTTCTAAGATTCTCATTGAGGTGGTACGGTTTCCTCTTTTAGTTCCATGTTAGAATTGGCTGATATGGAGATAGAAAAGCTAGATGTGCAGGCTTCTATGGAGGAGAATAATGGAGCCGAGTCCTCAAATGGAAAAGAGGCTCAACTAGCTTCAGACTTTTCCAAGAATCTTGATCTTGCTGAAGATGAAAATGAGGATAAACAGGAAGAAGAGGGAAACAAAGGTAATATCATTTATTGTTTCTGATTGATCTTTTGGTTTAACTGAGCTCCCATGAGTGAAAAAATGTGTTCTCTTCTGTGTGCTCTTGATTATTATAATATAGAAATTTCATCAAAGAATGTAACGTTTTAAGGATTAGCTAGTGAAGTTGGATCTTGAGTTTCTCTAGTTTGTTTCTTCGTTTTACGGCTGATTAGTTTCTTGTTGTCTTTTCCTTTTTAGCTGAGTCTTCAACGAAGAAGAAAAAGAAGAAAAGTAGAAGCAGGTGAGAAGTCATTGTTTTTGTTTGCTATATTATTCTTCTCTGTTTGCTTTGATGATCTTAACTCCAAAATCTGATGATTTTTAATAGGAAGAAGAAGAAGAGTTCTCTTCAACAGACTGATCCACCTTCAATTCCTGTTATTGAGCTCTTCCCTTCTGGAGAATTCCCTGAAGGTGAAATCCAACAGTACAAGGATGAGTGAGTTTCATATACCTTTTTGCTGCATTTCTAAAAACCACTATAAATGGAAATCTGCAATATCTTAAAATCGACAGTATAAGAATGTTTGTCTAGACTAGATTCTATGCAGCTGAGTCTATTGTTGTAATGTAGTAACCTGTGGAGAATAACATCTGAAGAGAAGAGAGAGATGGAGCGGCTGCAAAAGCCAATATATAACTCTCTTCGCCAAGCAGCAGAAGTTCATCGTCAAGTTAGGAAGTATATGAGAAGCATCATGAAGCCTGGGATGCTGATGATTGAAATCTGTGAGACCTTAGAGAACACTGTTCGTAAGTTGATATCAGAGAATGGTCTTCAAGCTGGTATCGCCTTCCCTACAGGATGTTCTCTTAATAAGTTAGTTCTACCATTTCATTCTCACTCCATTTCTTTGATTTTTATTGTTTCCTTCTATCAACGTGTCTCAAATTTACTTGAACCTTCAGCGTTGCTGCTCATTGGACACCAAACTCTGGAGATAAGACTGTTCTTCAGTATGATGACGTGATGAAGTTAGATTTTGGAACACATATTGATGGTATGGTGAAACAAAAACTTTTCATCTGGTTCTCATATTCTCTCAATGTAATTGTCGCAAAACAACAAGAACTATATATGTTGTTTTGGCAGGGTACATTGTTGATTCTGCTTTTACGGTTGCATTCGATCCAATGTATGATCCTCTTTTAGCAGCCTCCCGTGAAGCAACATATACCGGTATCAAGGTGCTCGTGTTGCTTCTGTTACTAATAAGTTTCTTAAGTTCATATAAGCTCGCTCGTTGACCAAACAAACAAAATAAGTTATCTAGTTTAGGTTTTTGATTTGTTGCAAGTAATAATATAACTGTTTTTTTGGGTTGGTTCAGGAAGCTGGAGTTGATGTCCGGCTTTGTGATGTCGGTGCTGCAATTCAGGAAGTCATGGAGTCTTATGAGGTAGAGATCAATGGAAAAGTCTACCAAGGTAATTACTTCTATGGCAACATTTTTGGTACTTCTACTTGGATTATTAGAAAGATTGTAACAATGTTGTGTCTTTCATGGGGGCAGTAAAAAGTATCAGAAACCTAAATGGGCACAGCATCGGTCGCTATCAGATACATGCTGAAAAATCTGTTCCTAACGTTAGAAGAGGCGAGCAGACAAAGATGGAAGAGGGTGAACTATATGCCATTGAAACTTTTGGATCAACCGGTAAGAAGTAATGGCACCGGACGAAGTGGATTTTGATAAATGCAGAACTAAAATGAACGTGGATTGTTTCTCGTGTCATTTTCAGGGAAAGGATATGTGAGAGATGACTTAGAATGTAGCCATTACATGAAAAACTACGACGTGGGTCACGTCCCTTTGAGGTTACCAAGAGCAAAACAACTTCTTGCCACCATTAACAAGAACTTCTCCACTCTAGCCTTCTGCAGACGTTATTTGGACCGCATAGGTGAAACCAAGTACTTGATGGCTTTAAAGAATCTGTGTGATTCTGGCATAATCGAGGTAAATTTTCTAAATGACAACGTGTGTATCCTCTGAATTCGTTCTTTTTAATGAACATTTTGATGGAAACTTGGTTTCTTTGGGTTATTTGTAGCCATGTCCTCCAGTGTGTGATGTAAAAGGAAGCTATGTATCTCAGTTTGAGCATACAATCTTGTTGCGGCCAACTTGCAAAGAGGTTATTTCCAAAGGAGACGATTATTGAAAAACCTGGTGATAATTTCAAGACTTACAAAAGGTTTATGCTTCTGGCATATGTTTTGTTGTTCCACTGTATTGTTCTTCTCGAGTTTGGTTTCTTCCGTCTTTTTTTCTTCCACTTTACAATGCTTAAGCCTTTTTTATGTCCTGTTCTCAAAACTCTGTATTAGTAATGCAGTTATTCGTCTGCTTATTGTTAGCAAAATAAAACCAAAAACTAAAATGAAATGAATTAAATTACCAACACAAAAGAAGAAATCATAACTTTTTGTAGCAGAGGGAAACTCAGATACTAAAACAAGCAAAAGACTTGTCCGTTTGCGTGTCTACAGAGTCATAATAATGTTACTGAATTTTCATAGCTTTCCTCTTTACTATCAAGAGATAGAGAGAGCAAGAGAGAGGAGAGAGATAGTGAGAGTGAAACACTCAAGGAGGAGAAGAGAAAAAGGAGTTGTCTTCATGAGATGGCTAGAAACAGAGCATTTGGTAGGATTCAAGAAGACCAGAAGAAGACAAGCTTCTTCAAAATTCTTGCAGATAAAGATCTATCATCTGAATCCATGGTAGTCATGTTCTCATCTCCTCTTCAAAATTTTCTCCTTTTTCTTTTGTTCTTGGCTTGAAATGTTGAAAAGTGGACTCTTTGGTCTTCCCATTCTCTGTGTGAGTTTATTTTTTTTTCATTATGTGTCTCCAAAGAGGTTGATTCCACACGAGTTCGTGAGAAGAAGTGAATGCAAGAATCTTCCACTTAAGGTGATATTGAAGGTGGTATGGGGAAGATCTTGGACAGTAAGTCTCTCAAAATTCATGGGATATTACCTTATGGAGAGAAAAGGATGGGAGAAGTTTCTAAACGACAATCAACTAGGAGACGACGAGTTTCTGACCTTCACAAACGAAGGAAACAATTGTTTGACGGTTGACATCTTCCAAAAGAACTGTAAAGAGATTCTCAAGCCACTAAAAACTACTATCACAGCTTCTTCCTCTTCTTTCAGTAAGTTCTTGAGTACGTAGTTTTGATCTTTTTGATGGCTTCATTGTGAGGGACATAATGCGGGTAGATTAATTTTTTAAAATGTGATCTATTGGTGACGAAGGTGGTGTCAAGAAAGAAAAAATGAGCTGTGTTGATCCGGTAATAGCTGAATCTACTAGAAGAGGAGCAAAGGAAAAGGAGAGAGCTGAGGAAGAAGAGGAGATGAAGAACGTCAATGGAGCTTCTTCATCTCCCTCGGTTCCAACATTCAGTCTAACCATCAAGCAATCACATCTCCTATTGTTGGTAAGATAAAATACCTATTTGAGGTTTTGGATTAATGATATGTGTGACTTGAAATAAAAACATGTGGTTTTTTTTTTTTCCATTTCGTTTCATTAGACAATACCCAAAGATTTTGCGAATGAGCATATGCCAAAGCAGAGGACTAAGTATATCATACATGATCCTAAGGGGAAGCCATGGGAGGTGGTCTGCACTAACAGTGGTGGGTCGAAATTGTTTTCTAGCGGATGGCGGTTTCTGGTGAGGGGTTACGGTTTAGCGGTTGGAGATTTCTGCACTTTCAGACTCATTAAACCAAAAGAGATGGTTCTTGAAGTCTTACATGCATCTCCGTGAAGTGGTGTTTGATATTTTCTAAAGAATAAGTCAACATTGTTTTAGGTAACTTTGTGTCACATAGGACCAAATGGAGCCAAAGATTGTTTTAGATTTGGATCTTTAAGGTAATGGAACTGATGCTTTCTTTATCAATAACTTTATTGGCAAATCAATATGATAATGACAACAGGATGTAGAAACCAAAATCCCAATATTTTAGAGAAAGTACAAAAGCAAATCGTGAAAAGATGTAGGAAACCGATAGAATTGTTTCTGGGATTTTCTCAAAAATCAGCAAAGACTGTGAATATGTTACCGTTGATGTAGTCGTTCTCTACCAAACTTACCAAATAGTAGCTGTTTTTCACCTGCATTTTGGATGAAATGTCCATTAGTCATTATAAACCATTGTCGAAAGCAAAACTAATCAAGAAAAAGACTCTTAATGTACCTCCTCGAGCAAGTTTCTGGACGGGTCGGCTTCTGGGTACAAGTTGGCCCAGCTTCTTGACCAAGTCTCAAATGCTTCATCTTTCCAGATTTTGAAGCTAGCGGGATCGACAATGGTTGGTTGAATGATTTCCTTAGCCGGGAAAACTCCCCAAGTAACAGCATTCACATCGGATTGGGCACTGTTTGATACCCAGTTTTCTCCTTTGTTCACAGCTATGTAGGTTATAGATGGCAAAGCTTTGCATTTCTCAACAACTGCTTCTAACTTGTCCTTTGAGCAGAAGAACTCTAGATAAGCCTTTTGGTATACATATCCACCAGGACCACCCCATCCTGCAAACCATACACAAGTGAAAAGATTGACAAGTCTGCGTCAGTAGCCCTATCAATGAGAGGAAGGTTCAGATGGAACTTATTGCTCACCAACAGTTGAGGAATCAGATCTCTCGCCGTTGACAGATGGTTGGCTATTGATGGTCAAGAATCCTTTGGAGTTGATTTTCACCAGCTGCTCGTTTATAATCTTTGTCTCTGGTTGGAGTCCGTCCAATTCAGACCATGGACTGCTTTTTAAGTTTCCAAGGCAAAGCTCCTTGAATTTCTGTTACGTGACAGTGTTTAACAAGATTACTGTAAGTGTCTGCCTTTCAGGTGGAAGTGAAGTAAACAATTGTTGCAGTAGTGAAAGAAATGTTCTACCTCCTGAATATCTTCAACGCTTTTTAATGGAACAACCCATTCTTGTTGAAGCTTCTTGTCACGTGCTCGTGGACGTGAGAACTGACAACAAAAGCATTTAGTAAAGCAGTATTCAGAGGGTAATGAGAAGCTCACAAGAAGATGTACATTTAACAGTCTGAAGCAAATCAATAAGACCAGTCGGTGATTTTCCTTCAAATCCCATATGCTATGAAACACTGAAAAGGTGAGTTACACAATTACAGAGGATGTAGTACCTGATGATCCGAGAGTGCACCATATGAGGCACTGCGCGAATCACCCCACCGGCCTTGTGGGAAGTCTTCCCAGCCCTTGGTTCTAGAAATGTAGCTCTTTGGTCGGTTTGCCCTTCAAAAGATTAGAATAAAGCACAACTGTTATACTCTCTGCGGATTAAGATCTGTGGCTACGGGCAAAGCATAATCAGAACAAGAGAAACAACGTGCGTCTACCAGAAAATGGGGCGCACATCTTCCTTAGTACGGAAAACATTTGCAGGACGTCTCCATGGTAACGAGCGAGAAATTTTGGATTCATCAATCATACCAAGGTTCTGCAACACCAGCACGATAGTTATGATACTCCAGTAACCTTAACATAAATTCAAGTAGTACAACAGAGTGGAAGAAAATGAGGACCAACCATCAATATTGCAAGAGCTGACTTCTCCATGTTCAATGTGTAGAGATGAAGAGACGTGATTCCATGAGCCAAGATCTTTTTGCACATCTCTGTTCCAAGGTGAATACCATAGGCTTTCACAGCTTCTTCATTATCCTGGATAGGCTCCAAAGCAGCCATGACCTCAGCTGGTATCTACAATACGGAGCACCATCATGAAAAAGCATATGTTAATTTTTCCTAACGAAAAGTAACACAGCTCAAGAAATTTCCTTAGTAAAGCTATCCAACAAACACTTCCACTGAAAACTAGGATATAATTTTAAAATCTAGCTGATCAAATCTTAGGAACCTTAAACACGTTTGTTCCAAACAAACACTTTTATCAATGAAAAGTAACGGCACTAACATCATCTTCAAGGTTATTCATTTGAAGGACTTGATGTTACCCTGAGAGATCAAAAACATACCTTGGTCTTACAGAAACCAGTCATACGCACGAATCCCTTGTAGTTATTAATGGGCATAATCCCAGGAACAATGGGGCACTTAATCCCAATTTGCCGACAGTCATTCACAAACTTGAGGAATATATCAGTATCATAGAAAAGCTGAGTAACAATCAGATCAGCTCCAGCATCAACCTGTTCCAAGACGATCCAAATTCAAATACACAATGCAAAAGGCAAGACCTTTACAACAAAATCACTGAAACAGTTAAAAAAAGACAAACCTTTTTCTTCAGATACTCAAGATCACTCTGGTAAGCTTCATTCGACGCGAGGCCATTTTCACCAATGACATCAGGATGAGCCTCTGAAATCTCAAAATCCATAAATCAGAACTACACCAATTAAGGAAGATCAAAGAAAGACAGAGAGAAGAAAGTGACAATACCAGGATAACCAGCAACAGTGATCCCAAAGTAATCACCATACTTGCTCCGAATGTGATTAACAAGATCCAAAGCGCAACCGAACCCTCCTTCAACCTGAACGAACTTATCCTGACCATGAGGAGGATCTCCTCTAAGCGCAAGCACGTTCTGAATCCCATTAGATCTAATGGTCTCAAGCGCGTGATCAATCTTCTCAACAGGCATGTTAGTGCAAGTGAGATGCATCATGCTCTCGACACAGACAACGTTCTGCATCCTCGAAGCTATGTCTAGCGTTAGATCCGCCGTAGATCCACCAGCTCCCCAAGTGATGTCACAGAAAGTGGGACCATAAGCGACCATACGATCCATACGCTCAAAGAGGTTGTCGACTCCATCCTCTGTCTTGGGCGGGAAGAACTCGAAGGAAAACGCTGTTTTGCCTTCGTCGGCCAAAGACTGGATCTTGTCTATCACCTTCATCTTCCCCGTATTACAAATGTGAGAGCTTTGATAAAGGCAAGTTGTTGCAGCTTTCTTCTACTCACTGCTTTATTATAACAGAGAGATCCCAACAAGTTTGGTGTGTTTCACTGTCTATTTAATATTTACCTTGTTACGACATAATCTCATTTAAGTGATTAAAGTGAAAAATTATTATTATTATTAAAAAGAATTTACCAACTACAAAGTCGTAGTGTCGCTATCTTTCCCCAACCCCCTCCTGCTTTTAAGTTGGTGAACCTGAACCATAGAGACTCATTTCACCACCTACCACGCGAGTACGTCGATTTCCATCACCGATCACCGGCGCGTGGATTTCAGTCGCAAAAACTGAACTGGTGGGATTTTCTGAACCTCTTAATAGGCTTTTCTTCTGTCGGCGATAGGTGCACGAGCGTATATTTTCCGGCACGTGCTAACCAGGCCCGGCCCAATCGTCACAAAACCCTTAATAAAGAGATTTAAAATTTGTGGGCCTTTTAAGATAATTATTTATGAATATGGGCCTACTTTTAGAGATTTTTTGTAAGAATGAGCTAACATTTGTAGTTGTTCATGTTTTGTAAGAAAGTAGGGCAGTCTTTGAATACAAATTCTTAATTGTAACATAACAACAGTACAAGCCACAAGGTCAATTATACACCACAGTTCTTGCAAGACATCGTCATCATCTTGAGATGCTCACGAAAAGAAAATGAATGAGAAGAGATTACAAATGTGGTTATATGTATCTTACAAACATTATATTGTGGTATGACACAGGTCAAGTTAGATGCAACAACAATGTCACTAGACCAATCCCAAAGCAAGTTTACCAAGACAGATTTGTTCGGGTTTCTCAACATCTTTTTCCAAAGAAAACTGCAGAAAACAATGGAACAAGGATTTTTAAATACTCTATGCATCTGGTAATTCGTATGTTTCACTTATGTAGTGAAATCAACCCTGAGAGTTTAAATTACCTGAAAGCAATATTAGACAGTTACAATCTCCCAGTCTTCACTCGACATGTCGATAAACTCAGTAACACCATCCTCGAACATCACCTGGACAAAATTAAAAATAAATTACAGAGGTCTTAATATTACGAATGTTTTTGCCAAGATAGAAGGTAAACAAGATGTGGCTTTGATGGAAAATACCGAGTGCTTTCTTGAAAACTCATCAAAATATCTAATGAGACCAAAACACCTGGAAAAAAACTCAGTAATCTCTTAGAAAAAAAGTATAACCTGAATCAGAAAGCTAATACGCGAGTCAAAAGAAAACGAATTATACCTATCACTCGTGGGGCGAGATAATTTGATCACCACACCAATGCAATTACGAGGACATACTTGCTCTTGACTAAACTTGTTACATGACTTTCCTGGAGACATGTGGGAATCCAAATTGCTTTCATAAAAAATCGAAACATATAATAAGCTTCTCTCGAGCATAAACAAAACTTCATACTTACCTTCATGCAAACCTCCATTTTGATGCACCTAACCAAAAAGTTATAAAAAAAAAAAAGAGAGAGATTTAAGTCTCAAGAGCTCATAACACAAAAAATCTCAATGACTAAAACTATTCCACGGAAAAGACAAGATCTATATTTAAATCTTATTTTCAGATAAACTTTCAAAGTACCTCGGGCTGTGTCTGGGCAACTTCACATACCACTAGATTAAGAGCTTCATCCGAGGGTAACTTAGGTTTACTAGGTTTCACCCCAAGCTTCCTTCTGCAGCTTATGGCTCCACAATGGCAGTCTTGATCTGCACCAAACTGAACAAACCTGCTCTATTTCTTAGTGTCACAACTCAACCAGATTATAGACTTGAAAATTTATGAAATTCTTACTTTACTCAATCAACACAAATGATAACTAGAGAAAGCATAAGCTATGAACCAGGAGAATGAACATAAACTCAGATACGGATTGATAATCTTACTGATAGTCATAAGTCAAATGCTCTCCCTTTTTGATATCACAGGTGGCAAAAATGCCGATTCTCGTCTCGCCGTCAATTATCCTAATAGCAAGCAAAAGAATAACCAAATGATGACTTTACTCTCAACTATAAAGAAGCATCAAACAAGCAAATATTGGTGACAACAAACAAACCATTTCTGCATCTGAGTATTAGGGTTGCAACTATGATTGATATATCTCGATTTATTTCCCTTATGAGTGGCATCAATCACCATATCTCTGTTTATCTCACACAAATAGAAATTCGTCTCTCCACGGTGTTTCATCTTCCAAAGCCTTTCTTCACAGGTCTTATCATCTATAACTACATTGAGCAAAGATTTGAAAAAGAAAACAAAATTTCAACGACGGTAGCAATACATTCAGCAGAGACGCAAAACATCAATTTAGTCATCAAATCACCTTCTCCTACATACTCAATGATAAACTCTCCTTGTTTGATTTCTTCTTCTGCTACAATTCCAGATCCGCATTTTTCTGTCTACAAGATACAACTAGTATAACATACAAACAACAACAACAACACAAATAGCTTTTAATCCTACAAAACTATTAATACCTGAGTCAACTTCAACTTCTTGACATGCCGTTGTTGGAATGGCTTATTGTTGCACTCACTCCCACACTTGCAACTGGAGGAACAGCTTGAGAATAGCATCCTACACAAAGATTGGATTTTTCCAGTTGAGTGTACTTAATTAAAGTCTTAGTGCTCTTTAGATAGTTCATTATAAAAAACGGAGGCATACCCACAATGGCAGTTACTCCCACAAACAGTAGTCGAAGAAGAGCCAGGGGACAAGGAACAAGAACAGAATATTCCATCATCCTCAATCCTCTTTTTGATTTTCTTCGTCAAGTATATATCTTTTAAAGTAGCTAAAGGCTCACAAACAAATCAGACTGAAGTGAAAAATCTCCCAACCAAAATTGCATATTTTGAAAAAAATGATTTTTTTTTTAAAAAAAAAGAAAAGGATACTGCGTCTGATGAAGATGTAAGGAGTTGGTTTCCCTTTGTTCAACCAATCCGGCAACTCAAATTCCTCTGCTTCTCCAATCTCCTTCAACAACTTGTTGAACACTTGCCCTATGTGGTTCCTGTCGGAAATCTGAGAAAAAAAAAACATCTCGAAAATTTCAGACATTTTATGAATCGACAAGTAGAAAACTTACAGTAAATTCTGAGATTTACTTCGAACAAACCTTTTTCGAGGCAGGCATAGCCAGAGAATCGATTTGATGGGGGTGAAAGAAGCTCTAAAAACAGAGAATAAACCCAAAAGATTTGAACTTTTCTATCTATGGGAAGAAAACACAAGTTATCTTCCTGTTGTGGAAAAAAGTCGAATTATCGAGACTCTGGTTACGTTAATTGTGGTGGTTGTTGAAGTTGAGCAGAGAAGAAGAGCAAGTAACGGTGGCGGACGGAGATCTGAGAGAGTAAAACAAGACCGAAACAAGGAAGAAAGAGCGGCAGTTATTATTTTTTTACTTTTTATTACTTTTTGGATAATCGCGCCTCTGCGTTTAAGGGTAAAACTGTAACATTTTGTAGAGGTGTTATTGAATAGAAAGAGTTTAACGCATTTTAATTTATTTGTAATTGAAAGTATTTTAGGAGGTGTTATCCAGTAAAGTAATTTAATGTATTTTAGTAGATTTTGTTGTATTCGGATGGAATTTTTGTGGATTTTAATAGAATTCGTTGTAATTCTAAATCAACAATAAATAACAGAAAAACAATTTTAAAATAATTTAGTTAATCATTTATTATTAATCGATCAATTTTTTTTGGATAAATTTATTTAATTTCACTGTTTTTCAAAATTAGAATGATTTTAGAGATTCGGGATTGAAGTACGAATACAGATATACTTAAAGAATTTAGAAGGATGGAACCTCATTTACGAGAGTAAATTACAGTAATCCTTACAAATAATTTGAAAAATAGCGAATCACATACCTGTAAATTACAAGAGACTAAAATGGAAATACTTTAATCTAAATAGTAATAACATTGTCGCATTATGTCGTGTATATCACACATAATTATACTATATATTCCCCAGAATAGCTAAATTTAGCTTTCTATTTTGACTTTAATTATTCTCGATCAATTTAATTATAATTTTTCCGGGAAAAAATTACATATGTACAGTTTTAATTAAATTTTAGTGCTGTTAATCCTTTAATTTAAGTATTAAATGAACTATTTATATTATAACTATGGAATTTTATTCCTAGAGAATTATAAAATTTGACGAAAACTAAAATATATTTTTGTGTGATACTGTAATGTTTATACAATATCAGAATCTATTTTATTATTTAATTTATATTTTTTAATAATATTTGAGTGATAATCATAAGTCATAACTATCTATCTTATTAATTTATATTAACAATATGAAAATAATTTTACATTTGATTTACAACAAATGTTATTAAAATATTTAATTTTATTAAGGATATTTTAAACTAAACATATAAGTAAACTACAATAAATTTTATACACTGGATCATATATGAGTATGTGGAAATTAATTACCATAAATAAATATTTTAATTAGATTTCTAACCAAATAATTTAAAATAATATACATCACTTCTTTAATTAATTAAAAATGAAATAATAAAAAAAAATATATATATATAGATATTAAATATAAAATAAAGGAATAAATATAATTAAGTAATATAATGAATCAATTATTTTTTATAAACCATAAAATCAAATTTGGTAAACATACACAGAAAATAACATTAAATATATATTTATAAATATATTGAGAAATTTACCAATTCACTTTGACCACTGTGATTTCACATACGTAATTCTCTATTGTCCAATAATAACATTTGTTGTAATTGGGAGCAAGCAAGAGCTATCAACATCGGTCGAAGGCTTTGAAGAAAGTAGAGAGATTATTTATGAATTGAGATTGTGTCCTAAAACCTCCAAAGTAGAGGAAGACACACGTTCGTCTTAGTTGTCCCTTTGCTGTAAGGTATCTTCGACGGGACGTAGACGCGAGAGGAAGACACAACACGAAACCGATCTTCTTTCTTCTCTTTTGTCCCTTACTCTTCTGTGGTTATTTGATCGATCATCTCTCAGGTGATCCCATCTGCTTCCTGCTATAAATTCCGAGTTTCTTAGAATTCTTAAGCTTGATTTAGATGATGAAAATTGTGTGAGATTGGTTTTTGTTTTGAACGAGCTGTTGTCAAATTTAAGTTGACTGGTTGTGTTGATTTTCGTTTCCGATTACTTGAAACGTCTTGAGGGTCTTAAAGTCTGTTCCTTGATTCTGTAGTTTTTGATTTTGCTGAGAATTTCTTCAGTTAGGAGGATATGCATGTTGAATCCAAATGCCTTTTAGCTTAAAGGTTATGCCTTTCTTTTATATGTTTTTGTTGAGCCCTCTTGATATATGCTTCTGGAATCCAAATGTCTTGAAGTTAGGGATGGAGTTTCTTTGTTTATATGATGTTTGTCTTTGAGACTTGGTTGATTATATGATGTTGTCTTTGAGACTTAGTTGTAGGAGCATTTAGTTTATCTTGGCGTGCTCTAACTTGTAGTATGTTTGATGTTAACTCGGTGTCTTTTATGCTTCTTGTAATCTCAGATAAGGTTCTCAGGGGTTTGACTTGATTCTATGAGGCGGGCACGTTGCAATTGGTGCTTCATGTCTAGGTAATGAAGGATTTATGTGATAGATTTGTTCCTCAACAATGTTCTTCATCAAGCAGGAATGAAAAGCATGATATATCCCCAACATCTCTAGTTTCAGATTCAGAACCTAGTGATAATAAGTCTAAGTTTACCTTGTGGGCAAACGTGTTTGGGCCTTCTTCCTCAGTTTCTCAACCGTATAGGGAGTCTTCAACTTCCGGGCATAAGCAAGTCTGCGCTACTCGCAATGGTTGGGCAGCACTTGTAAAGAAAGTCTATATGGCGAGTGGTGCAATCAAGAGATTCCAGGATCGTGTTTTAGGGCCAAACAGGACTGGTCTTCCAAGCACTACGAGTGACGTATGGCTCTTGGGTGTCTGTTATAAAATATCTGAGGACGAAGCCTCGAGGGAAACAGACGATGGCAGTGTATTGGCTGCATTTCAACAAGATTTCTCGTCCAAAATAGTAATAACATATCGTAAAGGTTTGTGCATTCAGCTACAAATTCAAGCCAAGATAAAGCTTTTGCATAATATTCACCATTTTGTTTTACAGGTTTTGAACCCATTAAGAACACAACATATACCAGCGATGTAAACTGGGGTTGCATGATTCGGAGCAGCCAGATGCTTTTTGCTCAGGTGTGAAGAAGATTATTTTCTTTTGGCCTGAGTTTTTGAAGTTTGTAACATATTTAACAAGCTAAATATTTGCAGGCATTGCTTTTCCATAGACTGGGGAGGTCTTGGAGGATCAAGAAATCCGAGGTTACCTTAATATATCTATGTCATTATTAGTGGATAACACTAAGAACGAAGACCTGGTTGTTCCAATCGTTGCCAGTCCATTTAACTGAGTGGAAATCTCATGACTGTTTGGTTTGAAATGCAGCAGCCTGAGGAGGAATACTTAGAGACCTTGGAACCTTTTGGTGATTCCGAAGCTGCAGCATTCTCCATCCACAATCTGATATTAGTTGGAGAGTCCTATGGTCTCGCTGCTGGGTCATGGGTAGGACCATATGCCATTTGTCGGTCGTGGGAATCATTAGCGTGCAAGAAGAGAAAACAAACTGATTCTAAACACCAGACGCTTCCTATGGCTATTCATGTCGTTTCTGGCAGTGAAGATGGGGAGAGAGGCGGGGCTCCAATTCTATGTATAGAAGATGCGACCAAATCTTGTGTAGAATTCTCGAAAGGACAGGCTGAGTGGACACCGCTTCTCCTTTTGGTCCCACTGGTTCTCGGTCTTGACAGAGTGAATCCAAGGTTTGCAATTGTTATCTTTTTGGTTTGTGACTCGTGTTTGTATTTAGCCTTAATGGACACATTGGTAATAATCAGGTACATTCCATCTCTCAAAGCCACATTCACTTTCCCTCAAAGCCTGGGAATTTTAGGTGGAAAACCAGGTGCCTCAACTTACATAGTTGGCGTTCAAGACGACAATGGTTTCTACCTTGATCCGCACGAAGTTCAGCAGGTTTTATTTCGTGAGCCTTTGAATTTTGTAAGATTTGAACATAACTCAGAGGTGCTCTCTGGAGTTGAGGTGGTCCATAGTATCTAAATTGGATCAGTGTCCATATCCATGTGATGGCATTTCACATTTTGATTTCACTGATTGAGACGTATCGGTTTGATGATTTGGACTAGGTGGTCACAGTGAACAAGGACATTCGAGACGTTGACACATCCTCCTATCATTGCGAGTGAGTTTT
Organism: Sisymbrium irio; assembly: GCA_000411075.1. Lineage (NCBI taxonomy): Eukaryota > Viridiplantae > Streptophyta > Magnoliopsida > Brassicales > Brassicaceae > Sisymbrium > Sisymbrium irio. The sequence continues at coordinate 123,983 of KE155318.1, forward strand.
CACCAATCATATATCTTTTTCCTGGACCAGTTTTCTTCAATATCCTCATATAATTGTCTATCTTACGCTCCATCAGTGTCCTTCGTTACGTCCCTTTGGAATCAGTAGACCCATCATTAGCTCTCGGATTCTATTGCCGCGACAAAGGTATTCCATTACCCTCTCACATTCTCTAAACCCCACACTTAAAAACCAGTTGGTGTTTAATAAAACTCTCCCTAACCTCTTTTGAACAGATGATTTCGATGACTTGTGTCTCCGAGCATCAAAACTAGCTGAGGAATCAAAAGGTGCCCCATTGTTCACCGTGACTCAAACCCACAGCTTGATTAGCCACAGCAGCTGCGAGTTCGTGGAGGATACAGACGACGTCCGTGAAGATGACTGGCAATTACTCTGATTGTTTGAAGCATTTTCGTTTTACATAATTATTTTTCTTTATTGTGGCCCTTTTCTTGCAACAGATCAGCTCACAAGTACAATGTTGTAACGATAAGAAAACGTAAATCAAAAAGGCAGTTTGCGTTCATCATTATATCAAACATAGACTGAAGCGTGTGAGAACGGAAGAGTAGAAAAACCAAAAGGTATATCATTAACACGACTCCATTTTCCCATTTTGCCCTCCGTCGTCTTCGTCATCATCGCTCCTTCTTCGCCTCCGCCAATCATAACCACCGCTTCACCTCCCGAACTCCCAGCATAAACTGAACTTCTTCCGATCACCGGAAGCTGTATAATCTCAACTTCCAGCTTCCATTTCCTCGAATCGTCTTTGCTTTCCCAACGACGGTGGCTCTCTACTTCACGGAAAGTGAAACAGCATAACCTGGAGGAGGAGGAGGAGGAGGAGCTTCTACTGTCTCCAGCAGTGCGGCCTCTAGGGCTAGTATCCGGAAACGGCCAGACGTTATCGATTCTCGACCAAGAATCTGTAACGGAATCGTAAACTTCTCCGTCGGATCGAAACCTCCCTTGAGATTCCGTTCCGTAACCGCTCAAAACGTAGAATCCGAGTTCAGTCCCCACGGCGAATCCTTGGCATTCGTCTCTTCCTTCCGCCATCGAAGGAATCGTCGACCACTCGTCTTTCTCCACGTCGTAAACCTCCGCCGATCTCAAAGCGTTTTTCTGTTCGTCGTGACCTCCGGCGACGTACACTTTCCTCGAGCCGACGGAAGCGCACGCGAAGAACGAACGAGATTCCTTCATCGGAGCACCTCGTCTCCACCTCCTTCCGGAGAATTCGAGGACGTAGACGTCTTTCACCGGCTGTAACGTCACCGGATCCCACCCGCCGATGAGAAGAATCTTCCCTGCGTCCTGAACCACGACGCACTCGCAGAAAAGCGGGATCTGCTGATGCTCCGGAAACGCGACGCGGTTCCACGTCGACATCGCTGCGTTGTAAACGCTAAGTCCAAACCGCGGCGTCCCGGAAACGCGCGGCTGCTGCTCTAACGCATCCTCCTCTACTTTCTTCCTTCCTTCCTCTTCCACCACCAGCAACGTCTCTCCAACAGCTTTAGACGATATTGGATTTGGCGGCGTCAGGGGTTGAACGAGGCAGAGGAGAAGCTCCGTTTTGCCGCATCTCCGCCGCTCTCTGATGAACGAAGAGTCGGAGAGTAGGCTTCGCCAAGAACGGCAAACGGATTTCATTGAGGATTGAAATTGGTACGGAACTCTAACCAGACATTCGATTGCTAACTCGGATGGTAAACCGGGAATCAAATCGCGACACTTTTGATAACCTTTTAAAATTTCACAACCTCTCTTTTTCGACATTTTGAATGAGAAACAAAGGAGTATTTGAGATTGAGTGAGGTGATTAAGTCTTAAGTAGTTTTAAGTGTATGTGTGGAGAAGAAAAGGTGAAGTTACTTTGAGTGAGTTTGAAGTTGTGCAAAGTGGGCAGAGCCTTTATATAGGAGGACGACCAAGACTTGTGGTTTAAACGACGCGACGGTTCGTTCGTTTATAATTTCGCAATTGAAACCAAAAAGTTTTTAAGATATTATTGGTGTGTATGGGCGAAACGCAAACGCACCTGACGTTTATGACTTTGGTATGTACAAATGCTAAAATCGCGTTATCGGTAAAACCAACGAAATATGAAAAATGAGTTATAAAATCATTTCAAATATTGGATTTAACTAATGAACTGTTGAATAACATTTCTTTTTGCTAGTATTAAAAATTGGGGAATCGTTAAATTCTGTATAGTTTGTAAATTTATGTGTTTAAACAGTTGTGTAACTGGTCATTCATTTTAATGTGTTAAATCAAGATTATCGAGAAGTTCTTGCTATAATTTATTAATTTTTAAAAATAATATAAATAAAATATTATTTATTGGATAGTATAAATTTTAAAAATTTTGGAATATTTATCTAAAATTTTATATTAAAATACTTACTTTTATTAAATAAATATTAAAACATATTTTATATTATATTTTTAAGACTAAAAAAACTTTCGATAATCTTATGACATAGGTCAAGTTTGTTTCGACATCTACTTTTAAAAAACGTTTTTTAAACTAGTTATAATCGGCTTCCCATGTAACTAACGTGTGTGTAAATCATTTACTTTCCATTTCACCCACGCCGTTTGGTTATTATCTTGGATTCAGCTTCCTTTATACGGAGTAATAAATAAACTTTGAAATGCAATCTATAAACTCTAGTTTAGATAATGAAGACGGTGTTACTTTCTTAGACTTACTTTAAAAGGAAAATATAATTTCCGGATAACCGGCAAGCTTCTAGAAGCTTTATTGTGTCACTAGGACAGAGCAACCACTCCAAAGTCTCCAGTTTAAAAAAAACTGAGTAACTTCAGGGATATCTCCTTACTTCTTTTCATAATTTATGCTTTGTTTTCCCAAGTATAAGATCTGCATAAAAAATAGTCTATGTTGTAACTTTAGGTAACTTTTTTTGGATTAAGTGAAGTTAGGTAAAGTTTATTGTATAATATATACAGCAATTGATACTGTGACTGACTGACCACGCACTATATGCCTTACGCTTTTACCACACTAAACTATAAAAATAGCTCGAGCTAATTGCTTTTTATATCGTTTATCAATTAGGTAAATTACCTACTATATTCCCTTTCAATGTCACCCAACCATCCGGTTCTGTAGACGTGATTTTCATTCCTTTTAAAAGATTAGTCTTTGTAAAAACAGAACCCGTAACCCTCTTGATAAAGTTCACGATGACCAGTGAGCTTTTTTATTGTCATGTTTACTTTCTTCTAAGAAAAAATGTTTTAAATTCAAGAAAACCAGTAAGCTTCTAGAAGCCTTACAAGGACAGATAATAGTATGATATACTGTAATAGAAAGCGAGTCGTACTCACTTACGCAACCGTCAACCGATATATATATAAACATATATAGTGAGCTGTTAATTCATTAGTATATTTTAAATCACATTTACATCTCCATTCCGCATTGAGCACACACAGTATCATACGAATAGTTCCACAAATAGTCCATAATTTATAGTTTATATTAGTATTTTCTTCTCGGGCAAAATTGTTATGATTTTTGCTTAATTGTTAAAGTTTTAAGATATCAACTTGTGTTTGCATATGTGTTAACTTTATTACATTTGGAGAAGTTCACACACAAAAAAATTACATTTGGAAGAGAAATATCATTTAATAATATTATTGACGAAAAGGGATTCTACTTGCTAGTCTTCTAGAAGGCCTCATAGATAGATATGCATTGCCTTTATCTTCACTCTTACCCGACAAATATTAATCAAAACGGTGACACGTAGACTATTCCAAGCACCGACGTAAAGGTACGTCTCGCGGACTTGCAGCCTCACACAAGTCATCTCCGATCTCGACCAGATAATGATGCCACATGAATTTCATGTCAAAATTATTAAGCAAAAAAAGAAAATTTTCTCTAGTTGCGTACGTAGAAGAATGAAAAATTATAACTCGATTTCACTGGATGGATAATTTGGTCTATATATACATGTGATTTATGAGATCATTTTGTATAATACAAAAAACTTTTACCCATATCAAAGATTGTACAACCCACTGGCAAAAAGGGGAAACATTATGGTTTTCTTTTTTGGTTAGACATGCATGCGAATCATTACAGTTGGATATTTTTAAACATGCTTTCGCTTGAATGAATATGTCTTGTTTCATTCTCACAGTGATCAATGTCATTCATGATAACTCTCGTCCCATTACATTAATGGATTTCAAGAAAATTACAATATACACAGTTTTCACGATATTACGTAAATCATTTCCGTCTTTTCTTTTACTACACGCCAGGTGACTCTAAGCCGGTATCGGTATGTACTGCAATTCCTAAATAGTAAAAAACAAAAAAAGATGCCTACATAGTGTAACTGTTTCACCACAGCATGGTCAAAGAAAACTAACAATTTTCAATTCAAATATCACCAGCGGAAAAATAGTAATTAACATGTTTTAGTTTACGTTCGGGCAGAAATTGTGGGACTAATGTGTTTGTTATGAAAACCCTATAACATAGTAAAACTGAAAGTACTAAAACATAGTTAACATACAAGCCTTAATTACTGGGAAGTTCGACCGTGGTAAGAAATGAAGTCAAAAGCTTGAGATATATTAAAAATTGGTGAAGTATGGAGAAAGGAAAAATGCAGAGGTGATAATGACTTAGAAAGATGTTCCTGATCTTATTGTATGTGATCACATGAATAGATCTTATTATATGTGGTTTTCTTAAGAAAAAATGTTTTATATTGGCTTTTAGCAAAAACGAACCTTATTGAACACAGCCAAAATGAAAAAAATGGAATCAGTGGATGAGCATTGGAAAGGAAAGGAAATTAAAATAATATTGGGGTCGGACATTGATAGGGGCTGGGTCCATGTTCCTCACATTATTGTCTTCTTCTTTTCTTTTGTCAACTGTTCTTTATTGTTATTATATCATATAGTAATTTTCTGTGTGTCATCTTCTGTGTTTTGAATCGTCAATAATTATTGTCGAGTAAAAACAGAACAATCCCCGACTCGACGTCGTAGGTAATCTAGTAACCGTAGATTTTATTTGCATATTACATCGTTCTGGTTCACATGTTTTTATACTGCAGATTCATATCAATAATTAGCCTAAAAATCAACCTTGGTTTGTAGACAACGAAAAGTAGCTATTTTCATATCATGCCTCTAATTATTTTCCTCAAATTGATGTATGTACTATTGTGAAACTTTTCACGACGACAGCAGTAGATTACAGGGTAACTTTGAAACACCACGAAATCGAAGACGTTGTTCCGTTTCTTCAATGAAGGTGATTGATTTAAGACTGCGATGAAGTGGATTGGTTTCTAATTTTTCGATAGATACATATATTGGTAAAAAAATTGAAAATGTAAAGTAGTAATAAAAGAAGACAAAAATAGGATAAGGGTTCTAGAAGAGCATTGATATTTTCTTTTTCTTTTTGGGGAGTGTTGTCTTCTTTAGGGGGAGGAAAGAAGTGGCCCGAAACTGGCAAGCACTTATCGTATAAACCTCTTTCTTTCTTGTTTTACGGTTATAAAGTTTATTCTCTCTTTATTTTCTTCTCGAAGACCATATGTCGAATTAAAAGTCGGTGTAAGAATATTGCATATGTTTAGTAAGTTGTAGTGGGAGTTAGATTTTTGATAATTTTTGAAAATTCAAATCCTGTCGTTATTTGTTTACCGATTTGAATATTATTATTATGGATTTGAACATTCTCGTATAATTTTTTAAAGATTTTGTGATTTTATAAAAATATAATGTGAGAGTTGGATCTTAAACAATCTATTTCATTAAATATTTTTAAAAACATTACATATATTTCTAAAAAATTAAAATCATTATTAAAAAATATTTTTACTAATTTTCTAAATATACAAAACTGTTTACAAATCTTTTTAAAAATTTAACTTTTAAAATCAACAAATTCTTTATAAACCTAACTAACTATAACACCTGCTTAATTGTTTTGAATGTTAACTAATTTCTACACAAACCGTATTTGATCTACGGTTTACCAAATAGATCAGAAACTTAAGCTGTACTTAGTATACATTATTGGCTTTAAACTTTTAATTTTTATTTGACTTTAGAGATTTTAGTTAAAAACTAAGTTTTGTAGTTTTTTTTTAAAACCAATGTTAATGGATAAAATGTAAAGAAATTGGCTTTGAGTATTTTTAGAAAAGTATTAAAGGCTTTAGAGATAATAAAGTCTGATTAGGTAATTTATGATTTTTAAGACTTTAATTTTTTTGTAAAGCCTCTAAAATCTTAAAAGCCAATTTGCCAAACACAGCCTTAGTCGCAAGTTAAAAAAAATCTGGCTTCTTTCTACCTATCACAAATAGAATTTTACCACAGAAAATATAATTTTCTACAAGATTTCTTACTATAATAATATGGATATACTTGGGTATCACGAAAATGATCATTATTGATTTACTCAGGCCGGCGTCTTTATCATCTAACGTTTAAGCCCACTAGGCCTAATAAAAACGAGATAAAACAGGCCTTGTAATATTGGGCCTATTGAAACCAAAATCAAGGTTAGGAATTAAAACCCTAAACCCCTTTAGTTGTCTTTCTTCTTCCAACTGCGCCGCGCTCTCTCTCTCTCTCTCTACTCACAGATTTTCCACTTCATCTCAAAGTAAGCTTCTTCGATCTTCCTCTCGTATACATTCGTCTCGAAACCATTAGCTTTTTCTTGTTTGCAGTTTTAGTTCCTTGTAAGAGGTTTGTTTACCTCTCGAAATATATGAGAACGATAAGCTTCATTTTTATTGTAGAAATTTCATTTATAAGATTAGTTATGGAACTAGCTGATGTAAAGAACCCTACTTTGGATCGTAGCTGATTGCTTTCAGTCATTTCATTGATGTTTCTGCTCATTGTATATCACTCAAAGGTGTCTTTTTTTGGTTGATAGTTTTTGGTTACTAAAGCTTATTCCTTTGTTATTTAGGAGAAATGGCCCAATCAAAGGTTGTGGTTCCAGAGTCGGTGCTAAAGAAGATTAAGAGGGAAGAGGAATGGGCATTGGTGAAGAAGCAAGAAGCTGAAGTTGCTAAGAAGAAGAGCGTTGAGACCCGCAAGCTTATCTTCAAGAGAGCTGAGCAATATTCCAAGGAATACGCCGAGAAGGTTTGAGTTATTACACTTTGTGTCTCCTTCGTTTTTTCTGTTGATGTTTGATCTTATGAATGTACTCACTTCTCCGCTATTGTTTAGGATAATGAGTTGATCCGTTTGAAGCGTGAAGCTAAGTTGAAAGGAGGGTTCTATGTTGACCCAGAGGCTAAATTGCTCTTTATCATTCGTATCCGTGGGTATGTTGTTCTCTTATGTGTTTAGATAAGTAGGTTCCGAATTGTTCCTGTTGTGTCTTAACATGAATGTTTCTCTTTTGCAGTATCAACGCTATTGACCCAAAAACCAAGAAAATTCTGCAGCTCCTCCGTTTGAGACAAGTAAGCCTGAATCTCATAATTTCATCTAGTCTCAGACATCATATGACTTATATGCTGAAGTGGCATGTGATAGTTGACGGATTGTCACCTTTTAAAAGAGAGTGAGTACAAAGACTCTGATGTTAAGAGGACATAATAAACTAACGAGTGCTAAACATTTGTGCAGATCTTCAACGGTGTGTTCCTTAAGGTGAACACGGCAACAATCAACATGTTGCGTCGTGTTGAACCTTACGTGACTTACGGGTATCTCATCTGATTCTCTCTGTTTCTTTTGCTCTATGGTAACCACAAGAACATGCTCTTACGTGAATGATATCTCTGGTGCAGATACCCAAACCTGAAGACTGTTAAGGAACTAATCTACAAGAGGGGTTTTGGAAAGTTGAACCACCAGAGGATAGCACTTACCGACAACTCAATAGTAGATGAAGCTCTTGGAAAGCACAACATCATCTGTGTGGAGGATCTGATCCATGAGATCATGACCGTTGGACCTCACTTCAAGGAAGCCAACAACTTCCTATGGCCATTCCAATTGAAGGCACCACTCGGTGGCCTTAAGAAGAAGAGAAACCACTACGTCGAAGGTGGTGATGCCGGAAACAGAGAGAATTTCATCAACGAGCTTGTCAGGAGAATGAACTGATAAAAAGCTTCCTTCTTTTATCTTTTTTTTTTTCCCATTTCATAGATTTTTGGATTGAGTTGTTTTTCTTTCTCATATCAGAGACCGTTTGATCTTTTGTCGGAGATAGGCTTTGATTTTTTCCTTGTTTGCTTTTTACATTATGTTCCTTCTTCCCAGCAAATTGTCTTCGAATATCTATTTTTTTGTCTTTTTGGCTTACTTTGACGTCAATGCCCACACATCAATGATGATAAATCTCCGCTTTCGAACCGGTTTCTTCGATAATTCCAATCGGACAAAACTATACAAGGATGTCATTCACTGTCATGTTATGTATGTATCCCAATTTCGGGATTTCAATTTGCTTGATGTGACACGATGAACATATATATATGTGTATGATATATCCTATATTCGTAATTTCAGTAATACTCCAAAAGAGAGATCGTTGACTTGACGAAATTATTATCTTTATTGTAAAACTTGGTCGGTGTTTGGTGGTGTCAAATCGTCCAAATTTTGTTATTATCGGTTGACCAATTATTTAACCGGTTAAGTGATATGTTTGATTAATCAATGGGACGTCTAATGGTAATTGCTAATCAGCTATGATGGTATTTTAATTAATGATTTTTAGAAAAAATGAGGGGGTTAGCTAATTAATTAACTCTTGGCGTCTCTTTAACATTAGTATTGATCATATTTGGCATAACATCATTCACTGTCAAAATATGTATATTCTCACTAGAAGGTTGACAAAAAAAAAAGTATCTTCTCACTAGAAAAATTCTGACATACACACTGACACCACATACATACGCATTATAGCAAATGTATTATTAAGTATATGAATACAACCTTTACAGAATGTGAAAGACTATTTTTATATAAAGACACGTTCCAAGGAATAAGATCGCCGATTTGAAAACCGAAATTTATGTATAATAATAAATATAAAATAAATAGTTTTGGTCAACACACTACAAAATTATATAAACAACCAAACGGATGGATCAAGAATGAATAACCAAGAATAACCGGAAGAAGAATGGCGGGAGGAGGAACGACCTTAGAGTACACACCAACATGGGTGGTGGCTCTCGTCTGCTCCGTCATTGTCTCCATCTCTTTCGCCGTCGAACGTCTTCTCCACCGTGCTGGAAAGGTTATCTATTATAAATGCATGCAGTATTTATATGTACTCCAAGAGTTAATTATGCGTTGTTGACTATGTCTATATACATGTCGAATACAGCATTTTGATAAGAACGATCAGAAGCAGCTTTTCGGGGCATTACAAAAGGTCAAAGAAGGTAATTCCATATTTATCAAACTAAGATCCGTTTTTATCATTTGATCATTGTTTGTTCCTAACAAGATTCTTTTGCGATCGTTTGGAACGAATTGGAAACAGAACTTATGCTGCTAGGGTTCATATCGTTGCTACTATCAGTAAGCCAGTCTAGAATAGCAAAGATTTGCATATCAAAGGAGTTAAGTGAAAAGCTTCTCCCTTGTAAGAAACCAAAAGAAGACAATGATAAGTCCCTCAAAGACAACTCCCACTTCCAGTTCAGCTTCACCGGCCGTCACCTCCTTGCCGGAGACTCTGGTGCCGGCGACTACTGCTCCGAAAAGGTATAACCATTTTCATTTTATTTTTGGTCAAACCCAACAATCATCTCTTTTTGTCTTGCACGTTTTTAGCATTCCTTACATCCTCAAAGATATAATTGGATATGACGACGTGCATACAATTGATATACACTATATTGTATACTAGTGACATAACCATTTTTTGTTTTATATTGGTGATAATGTTTTTAATACAGGGAAAGGCTCCGTTAATGTCAATATCAGCTCTGCACGAGCTTCATATTTTCATCTTCGTCTTAGCCATTGCGCACATTATTTTCTGCCTCTTGACCATTCTTTTTGGTACTATGAAGGTATTTACTTACTTAATTATCCTAAATCTTAAAACCAGATAACTTATATTAGGGGTAATAAGTAAGTTTCTTATTATATATGTGCAATGATTATAACACGACATCATTTCAAAGATTATGCAATGGAGAAAATGGGAGGATCAGGTGTTAGAGAAAGACTATAACGCAGACCAAGGTATAGTATATAGTATTTTTAACTTATTGCAAGGATCATCGTTTCTGAATCATGATTACATTAAGTCATTATTCCGATCTATATACACAGTGATCCAGCAGAAATATACATCGGTCCAAGAACACGAATTCATCAGGGGACGATTTCTTGGAGTGGGAAAAGCTGATGCCTGCTTTGGATGGGTGGTGAGTGTTTTTTGGTTTTCTAATTAATAAAGATTATCTTACTTCTCAATACATGTTTGTATGTATAAACAAGTTTGCGAGTCTTGAGTGTGTTCTTGTTGTCCATTGCAGCACTCGTTTAGGAAGCAGTTTCTTGCATCAGTCAATCAATCAGATTACATCACGATGAGGCTAGGCTTCATCACGGTATATATCTCAGGTTCTATTTATTCTAAGAACTGAGTTTCACTGTACAATAATCTCTAACGACCAATCTATATATAGACTCATTGCAAGAGCAATCCAAAATTCAATTTCCACAAGTATTTAATACGTGCCCTCAATTCGGATTTCAAGAAAGTTGTTGGTATCAGGTAAAAAACCTACAAGATTTTCTAAAAATCATACTTATTCATATCGTGTTCTTGATTATTTTGCTAATGTATATATTAATTTGCAGTTGGTACCTTTGGGTATTTGTGGTACTCTTTCTGCTTCTGAACATCGCTGGTGAGCTGATGATACCTTTTAACTTGCGATCCAAGCCAGTTTCCTACTCTCTCTTTTTCCCCTGGTTAATGATCATCAACTCCATTTTTCTTGTAGCATGGCATGTTTACTTCTGGCTAGCTTTTATTCCTTTGATTGTAAGTCCCTGAATCTCTTCTCTATACCTATCCTTCAAACTCATCTTGATCGATCCGTTCACACTCTTTTCTCCTCAGCTTTTGCTTGCTGTGGGGATGAAGCTGGAGCATATCATCACAGATTTGGCTCATGAAGTTGCAGAGAAACACATGGCTATAGAGGGAGATTTGGTAGTGCGACCATCAGATGATCTATTCTGGTTTAAAAGTCCGCGGCTAGTTCTCTTCTTGATCCATTTCATTCTTTTCCAAAACTCCTTTGAATTGGCTTTCATCTTCTTTATCTTCGTAAGTACTCTTACCATAATGGATCTAAACCAAAATATAGAAAATGCAGCATGCATGCCTCTAAGAAAGATTCCTGTAACTGTAACAAATAGGTTCAATATGGTTTTGACTCTTGCATCATGGGACAAGTCAAATTCATAATTCCCAGACTCGTCATTGGGTAATAGCCAAAGCTTCTAATGTCTCCTTGAAATTTTTTAATCTTGACATGTAAAATATTTTGACTACTTTTTCTCCATCTTCAGGGTATTGGTTCAGCTTCTCTGTAGTTACAGTACCTTACCGCTCTACGCCCTCGTCGCTCAGGTACAGATTTTGCCTCTCCCTCTCATTCTTTTGTGTTTTGATACCAACGGGACAGATTCAAAGAGACATAAACTCAAAACGCTTCTATTCTTCTTCTTGTCTGGTCTTTTGGTGACAAGATGGGAAGTTCATTCAAAGGTGTAATATTCACCGAGCAGACACAGGAACATATTGTTGGATGGGCAAAGAAGGCTAAAAAGGGAGTGAAGAAAGGCTCAAGTCATGCAGGTTCTAGTCACGGTAGCAGTCCAAACCCTCTAACCACTCCTTCACCGCGGTCTATCCAGTTGCAGTCGCTGCTAGGGAAAGGCTCGTCTCAACAAAATCACCACTCTAAGGGAAAACCTGAGATTGTTCAGGAAGAATAATACTACACAGTTACACGTCATATACAACAGCTTCCATCAGACTCAGTTTCAGACAAAAACACTTCTTGGGCTTCGTGTAGTATACAAAACTAATTTAACGGTGTTGTAAGAAATATATATAGAGCAAATATCCTTCGTCTCTGCCAATTTGATTGAACAAAAGATTTTCTTTTGCCAAGAACATTCTTCGTTCCACAAATGAAGGTTGGGTTTCTGACGCTATATGCAGGAAAAATGTTTGTGACATGCCAGATCACTTTGGAGATACATCTTGTGGCTAACATTACAGACTCAGAGGTCTAAACTTTACAGAGCTCTTGGTCGTTCCGTTTCGGAAGAAATATATGTAGACGTTTTATCAGCCTGATTATCACAGATTTGACATTTGAGTATTAAATCTTAGACCAGAGAAGTGGCTAATTTACGGTTTAGCGGATCCTACAACAGCTGACCCAGTATGTTCTCGTCCGAAGATTATGCAACGAGTCTAAAGGAAAGATTGTGACGAGGATTGTTCAACTGCAAGAGCATTCTTATATAAGCCACTCCAAACAGAAACCACGAAATCCAACATTACATTTTGTTATTTAAGAAAGAAACAGACACCTTGATAGCCGGGAACATGATAAGGTCTATCTGATTGTGTGTTCTAACAGACAACACAAAGGGGAAAGAAGTGAGAGACAACTTTGAAGATGGGAGAAAGACAACCGGTTGCATCAGTTGTTGACTACAGAAAGTGAGAGAGAGAGCTTGCATATTTCTCCATCATTCCTCTGCAGCACTGGCTGCGTTAAGGTCCACACTTAGATCCAGTTCCTGCAACACAAAAAGTGATCACTTCCAGCTCGCAGAATCTGTCGGGGTTCATACATAAAAAAAAAACAATATATTTGTGAATCTGGATCATTACCTTTCCGGTGATCAATTTATACATGTTCAACACATCAACGACAGTTGTATCAAAGTGGGTTGTAGCATCGTAACTCTGTTTAGGACAGGAATAAAAGGTAATTAGAAACAAAACTTTAAGAGGCTCACAAAAAACGGCCCAAGTAAACTAACCGTTGATATGAAGCAGTTGTCCAAAGTGGGTTCGTTGACAGGCTCGTATCTATCATAGATGTCGAAGAACAGCTCATCAACTTGACCGAGAAGGTCGATTCCAGGCTTCAGCTCGGTTTGAGGGTTATCAGTCTCTGCGTCTGTCGATACAAACGCTATGAATTTCCCCTTGGGAGCAACGTTGTGGGAATACGAACAACAGAAGACATACCTGTCATTTACAATCAAAATGTAATCATGATCCGAGAAACAAACATACAATCGACTTAATATAAACACAGGGACATGTTTTATAGGGTGGGTGTATTGTAATCAAGAAAATAATATTGTTGAGAAGAGTGTCGCCAAATATATTTATCTGAAGAGAAATCCGGAAACTTTTATATTTTACTTTTCAGCTTCAAGTGTGAATCAAGTAAGTCATCTCAGCAAGCCCAAGAGCATAATTCAGACAAAGCCTAGGTACTACAGCGAATAAATCTATGGACCTGGCGTTTCAATTCCTTTCGGTCATTAAAACCCATTTCCTTCTATCACTGGAACCACAGGATGAAGAAAACCAACTCACATGTCTGATTTGCGGCCCAATTGCTTTTGAGGTAGGATGACTTGCACTGAGTGAGAATCATTGGTGTTTGGAATAGGGTGGCTCATGATGGCAATCGCCCTAGCAACCCTGCCAATCTTCCTGACCTGTTTGGATAGGATTATTAGAAGTTACATAATATGAAAAATAATGTAAGCATACAGCCAGGAAAAGGTGGGAGCTTTAAAGAATGCACAACTGGGTCATATTCTGGTCAACAAGCCCAAAAACACAATAGGGACATTCTCCCATGAAGAAGCATCAGACAAAGCTAACTGTCAGTGTAAAGATCAACACATCTGCGATTACAGTCATTACCTTGTTGGGCAGGTACGAAGGATCGCAGACAACTTTCTTGCATTTGGCAGTCTCTCCCTCAGATGTAACACCCATTACTTTACCTTCCTCGTCGAACTCTACCTGTTATAAAAGTAACACTTGATGGCGTCACAAGTTTCTTTCTGCAAGCAGTAGAATAAGCAAAACAAAGAGCTGCAAAGATAGAAGCCAAACAAATACCTTGCACTCAGGTTTATTTAACATGTATGTCCCACCATAGACAGCACTAAGTCGTGCAAATGCCTGAACAAGGAATAAAAGAACGAAGTTCAAAGCGAATCCCGTAACTATAATCAACAGCCAACCACCAACCAGATGAAGCATTTATTAGAGGAAAAACCTGAGGCAATTCCCCCAACCCATAGAGAGGATAGATATATGGTGAACCTCCTTGGAAACGGGCAAGGGACTCTGCGTAGAGCTGATAAAAAGCAACACTGTCAAATAATGCTCAATTCAAAAAAAAAAAAGGGACCGAAACTTTAAAGTGCCACGAGAGCAGTTCACCTTCATTCTCATCACAGTATCATAGGCAGGTTGATGGAGATGGCTATCATTACTGTGAAGTGCCACTGCATGACCAATAAAGTCAATAGTATTTTCATCAAGACCGAATTTCCTGCCAAAGTGTAATGCAATAGTTAGCAGCAAATAATCTAAATCAGATATTGACGACATCATTATGCAGAAAGCAGTAGAACATCAGCTTACGCAATCAACTCCTTTGTTGTAACTCTCTTCAAATCCACTCCATCATGTGTTTTGGGGTCCGTCTCATCGTATTCCTGAACATAGCTGAAAAACTTTCCAGCTCGACGTTTCTCAAAAAGACCCATAAGAGGAGATTTGAGGGCTTCCATTGGAGTAGCTGGCACTTTTTGAACCTGTAGGATATTAACAGTTAATTTAACTAACAAAAAAAGGACTTAAAAGTGCAAAAATCTGCAGCAAGCACTTCTGTTGAAAAGCTTGTACCTTGCCTTTGACGAAGACATAGCTTCCATCAACAGCTTTAAAAGACAAGTACTTGGTGACATCTGTATGAATGAGGACACGAACAAGCTTTCCATTTGCCATCATAAACTGGTCAACCACATCGAAAGATAACCGTTTCAGTAACTCGTATTAGCACAACTAAACTAAAAAAGAGAGTAATTGCTGGAGACTAAACCAATATCATACTTTAGGCATCATGTCAACATTGTAGTCTCTGCTAGAGCCTAAATGAGCAGGAGCCTTTTCTTCTCCCCTAAACTTCTTCCACAGCTGTAAAACAAAAAAGCAACATCAATAACGCAACCTAATGATAAAAATTACCAATAAACATCAAGGAAAAGTGACCTGATTGAGATTAAGCGATGTTGACTCTCCACCGTAGTAGTCATTCCTGTCCATGTGAAGTACCTATTTGAAGCATGCACAAAATCACATCATTAGTCTATCAATGTAATGATTACTACTTGGAACAAACTAGATTACGAAAGGCATCTCATTTGAAGGCAATCTCAAAAACCAACGCATCCAAACTCAAAGATTTAATGATCAAAACTCATGTTGAAGCTTAAAAACTGAACTCAGAATGAAAAAAAAGTGACTTTTAGGAACTATGTTCTCAACACAAGCCAGATCGGAAACCCGAGCTCAAAATCATCCGATCGGAGAATACAGTCTCACGGAGATCCATTGATCATGTTAAAGAAGTAAACTTTGAGGCTCGAATCTGCTCAGGATTCAAAGAAGAGGAGGAAAGAGACCTTAATACCATCGACGGAGAGAAGACCACTAAGGATGCACTCCTTGAGACCAGTACCGAGAACAATAACTTCGTACTCTTCATCCATGGCTGATCGAGAGAGAAGAGACTCACAGACAAGGCGTAAAGAGAGGGGCTTTTGCTAAGACGACCGTCGAGAGAGAGAGAGAGATCGGTGATATGCTTTGCTTTCTTAAATGGGTCGAATATAAATTATAAAATTAATCTCCTTTTTTTTGTTTTTCTCATTTTTTTCATCATTTTCCAGAAGTATTAATTAACTATTGAATCCAATAAATCAAAATGTGGACTTTCTATGGATTTTAAGTATTATTTTCATCACTTTTTGGTTTTTCTCAGAATTTATTTTTTTATTTATATGGACTTTTTTTTTAACAAAGCTAAAAATTAGTCTTTAAACATTTGAGTAAGAAATCGACAAATAGGAAAACAGAATTAAATCACATTATAACTAATTTGTCAAGTTTATTTTATATTGGATATATTAAACTAACTATCACTTGAAAAAATTTGACATCGATATTTGTTTTAGAAAAAAAAATATTTATCAGCATTTGAAACAATCAAGGGTGTCCCTTCCTGATTATCAAAGCCTGGTTCATATGGTTTCATGCAAAATCTCTTTGACACATACTAAACAAAACTAATTTCGTAAGCATATAGTTTGTACCGATTGTCAAAAACAACTGATGTAAATAATCAATTCATTCAAATTGCATTTTTCTAAACAAAATCTGTTTTTCTTAGATGAATAACTCAATTGACTAATCCGAAAAGACAAGTTTGCTTTAAGAGAGGCAAACCATGAAACGAAAATAGAGAAAATGTCATCAATTTATTTGATATTTTTCTGAAACAAATTTATTTGTGATCAATCACAAATATTTTTGAGAAAAATATAAAAATAATGATATAAATATGTAAATGTAAAAAAAGAAGACAGAAGTTGGAGGCAGGCACAGGGTTTTCTCTCGACCTCATTTTCGTCTCCCTCTCTCTCTTAACCTCTCAATGAAAATCTCGTCCAGGTTCGTTCCTCTCTCTCCCCCATCACCGCATATTCTCGATTCCATGTTCTTAAAGATTGTACCTTTTTTCCGCGAATCCAATTGGGTCTATTAGATTCCTTTCTTGTTCTTGATTTTCCGATGCAATTCTCAGGTCTGAATTCACCAGAGTAACCCGTCTAGGATTTACCATGATGACAGTTTCAGAGGTTGGGCATGTGGATCAGTGCTGGGTTTTGGTTTAACGTGTCAAAGTTTTTAGATTTCGATGCTTTCTGTTGAGTCGAGTCTAGTGAATTTTGCTGCATTTTTCTGAGCTTAATTGGGTTTGTTCTTCCATGCTCTTTGGATCAATCTAGAGTGGCAGGTTGTGTAAGTGGATACAAATCTGGAGTTTTTTCTACTTTTCTTGGTTTTGACCAATTACGAGACATTTGCTTAGAGAAGGATTCGAGGAAGGGATATGGTATAGACTATTGTTGCTGTTTGAAAGGATTTTGCTTTCAAGTATCTGCTTTAATTTTGGGAGAAAGAAGTTTTGTATTCTTGAGTTGTTTGTTAATCTGGGTGGATGGAGAAGGAGAGCGTGAGTGATGAGTTGTACCCTGATGAGTCTTTTGCTCCCGAGTTGGAAACTGGAGAGATTCTTGCTCAGTCTTCAAAGGAAGACTTGCAGACGGTTGAGAAAGGCGAAGGGAGTGATGTGGTTTTTGCTAGAGAGGCACCTCTTATAGGTAATGAACAAGCTACAACTCAACCAAGCAAATGCTTTGGTTGTAGTGCAAAGAAACTGAAATGCAGTGGTAATGTTGATCTTCTTGACAAGGGGAATATAGGGAAAGAGAAGAAGCTTAATCGACAGGATAGAATCGAATTGGGACGACTCTTCCAAGGTGCTGTTAGCTCACAGGATTGGGAACTTTCCGTGAGGATGATTCATTTGGCTGATCTACAGACTTTGAACGATTTGTTGTGTATTAGTCTAGATTCTATTTGGTTCTTGAGCACAGAGGGCGAGTTACGGGGAATCACCGGATTGATTGCAAAGATCATATGTCATGGTGCTCATGACTATACTAGAGCTACACTCAGGACTTCATTTCTTGCTTCGTGTGTCTCGTCTTGCCAGAGTCGGACAGTGAGTCTTGCTGATACTGTAACTGTAATGGCTCAAAGGTACACATTTGTTTCTTTAATACGATGTTTCGCGTTTTCTCATTAATTTATAACGGCAACACACTTTTTTGATTACTAGACAAAAGGGATTATATCATATGATTACTTGTGTTTTATTCTGCTTCACCACATTGTGCGGTACTGGTTACATCTTAGAGTTGCTTTCTGTTAATTCTATACATATCTCTTATGTTCATCTTCCTCCTGGTTTATATTGGATTAGCTCGGAAGGGTGGTGAGACACCCTTACTTTATAAATCCATTTTTTTCCATCTCGGCGTATCCAGGTTGCACGAGCGTCTCCAAGAGTGTAACGGTGATGAAGTACTAAAAGCAGAAGCCGGTGCTAAAGTTCAAAAGTTTACTGAATGGGCCCTCAAATGCATAGGTTTCCACTCTCGATGCCAGGGCGCTAGAGATAAAGCTAACCGAGACTCAGCTGCTGAGATTCAACTCCAGCTTTCTGCTTTCAAGATGTTCTTAGATCTTGCAGGAAACCATCTATCAGGAAAGGATTTCACCGAAGCCTTTGATGCAGCTTGCTTCCCGCTTACGCTCTTCTCTACCTCGTTTAATCCTGGATGGGCTTCTGGAATCTCAGCAACTGTCATACATGGATTGCTCGGTATGCTGGTGGAAGGTGGAGCAGATAACGTAAATCAGTGTTTTCTCGAAGCTTCTCGTTTTGGGAGCACGGAGCTTGTGCGAATCTTGTTGCAGGTAACTCTCTTTTCCTAATAATTGCTTTCAAGTTTCTTTGTACACTCCTCTAACTTTCTATTACTTTGCTGTAGATTGCTCAAAGGAATAGCTTAGACGTGGATGTTGACTTAGCCCTGGGTTTTGCCTCGCACTATAGTAAAATCGAAACGATGGACTGCCTTGTGGAAGAGGGTCATGCCATCGCTTTCTTGGGTCCTTTGATGAGAGCAGCAGAGAGAGGTTGTATGCGAGTTGTGGAATGGTTTGTCAAAAGAGGCTGTCGTGAAATGGAGCTATGCTTGGCTCTCACAGCCGCGACGTCGAGCAGCCAGGTCGAGATCGCTGCTTATCTCCTTCCTCATGTACCAAGACCCGTCCTCACTGCTCTCAGCATTGAAATCCTCAAAGCAGCCGGCGAAAGAAGCGGTGGTTCCCTCTACGGAGTAGAGTTTCTCCTTAAATCAGATTTCCTCGGGGATCCGGTAGCCACTTATTCAGTTGCAGACACCATTGCGAAGTCAGAAGACGAGTCTGTTCCTTCAGAACTGAAATCGTTTCTCCAAGAACATTGGTCAGAGGCTGCATTCAACCAAGGCTTGAGGGAAAGCCGAGAAAACTTTATGAACTTCATGAGGGTTTTGAAGATTGGCGAGTCTGCTATATGTTTGAAGGATCTCCCAGGTCCATTGAGAGTTGCAATCGCTTACATGCCACTGTACAGAGAGTGTGTGAAAGCGGGAGGGCGGTTGCTCTCACAGAGATTAAGGGGACAGCTCATGGAAGCCGCGAAGCAGCTTCAAGGCTTCGATGTGGACACTGAAGAAGTGTACAAAGGTCATCAGGTCATGGCAGTATTAGAGCATCACCTTCCTCTTTTTTTGGTCAAAGCTTCTTCACACTGAGCAGCAATTGGATCCAGCGTCCGAGTTATTCGGGTTTTAATCTTCACGTCTTCAGCCATTGCCTTAAAATTAGTTTAAAAAAAATAAGAACTGAATAAACAATCATACCAATACAATTTTGGATCCGGATCCAGGGTTTGGAGATGATGAAAAGGAGCTTTGTACAAATTAACTTCCTAAGAAAAATGTCTTTGTCTCAAGTCTCTTTCTCTGTCTCTCACGCATCCTAAACCCATGGGAGATGATGATAATCAAAACCTTTTTATATTTTCCCAACCATAAAGAATAAATATTCTTGCTTCTGAATAAATATTCTTGCTTCTGTCTCTGACTTTGAGTCTCCTACGATCATTCAATGTAAATCTTTCCCTTTAAAATGTCAAATTTTGCTCTCTAATCTCACTTTCAGACCAATATTAATAAAACCACGACATTGTATGTATAGTAATACTGCATCAGATATTACAAATGAAATAAGTAATACAAAATCTCTTACCCTGAAACCTTATGTAATGACAAATTAACAAAAAATAGACAAAAACTCCTTTTGTTTTCTAGGATATATTTCTTCGATTTTTAAGAGAAAAAGTTTCTCTTTTTGTGTTGGTTACATATAAGTGCTGGTTACATGTTTGGCATTAGAAGAAGGCATTAAAGCAAGAACCATAAGCAAAACCATAATCCCAATAGGGATCAAAAGCAGCATGAAGGGAGGAGGAGGCAATGGCGGTAGAATCAACGGAAGGATCAAGAGAGATGCTGTGAGACCAACAAGGACAACCATTGACTCTAAACTGAAGTAACTCGCAGTTATAAGCCTCCTCGGACTGCTCTGAGACGACAATGTCCGAAAATATTCTTGCTTACTCATCATAGGAGGTTGAGCTGATCCACGAAAACTCATGTCTTTTCTGTTATCTCTTCTCACATCCATGACTTTGTTGCTGTTGATGTTGCTCGATGAGTACTGGTCTCGAATGTTTATAACGTCCTTTTGAAGACTGGTGATTTCACGAATCATCTAAAACAAAGACTGGAAACTCAGATCGGTGTGCCAAGTGTTTAAGTTGTGCCCAAAACGCATAAAGCAACGAGCTTTTTGTGTTCTTCTGTCAATGTAGCTTCCTTGTCAAGAACTCTGAACTCTGATGATGAAAATGATCCAAGAAGTGGAGAAAGATTCACGAATCGTGTTCCAAAATGCAGATGTTTATAAAGATTGAGATGTCGACGTTGTTTTTCTTATTGGACATAAAAAGACTAAAACTTTTCTTTCGAGGTAGAGAAGAAGATTCAATGTTGACTCGATTCGGCGTCTTTCACGAGGCTGCAAGAGACAATTGTCGACGTTTTTTGATCAGTTAAAACGTTATGATTCGTAGACATAACAGACACAAAAAGCAATATTGAAAGAAGCAAATCAGAGAATTGAAAGTATTTTCTTTGTTCTTTGACAAAGTTATTACCTTTGAAGTTCTTAGAGACAAACTCCTTCACAGCGAGAAGAAGAAGAAGGAGAAGAAGGTTGAAGCTTTTTAAATCTTGAGAGAAAGTTTGAACCTTTGTTTGTAAGGAAAAGACCGAAGAAGAAATAAAGTTTGGTGTGTGTGTGGTTTGTGTTGTGATATCGAATTTGGTATAAAACTGGGTAAAAGATATAAAATGAACAAGACAAGTAGCAATAGAATTGAAAGAAAGAAAAATAAATAAATAATGTTTCGGGGATTAGACTGTGGAATCAGAGAAGGAACAGGAAAGAGAGGAAGGTTCAGTGAATTTGCAGATTTTTTTTTTTTTTTGAGCAATAATGTTTAAATAGGACTAAAATAAATTTAAATTTTAAATTTTCTCTTTTTGGGGTGACAAGTGTGACAAGCAAGTTGCTGATTCTGGAAGGCCTGAAATTTTAGAATACTTTTGCTTCTCTCTCTCTGTCTCTCTCTCCACAAATCACAGTTGGTTCTTCTCCCCTAGACACTTTATCTCTCTTCCTTAAAGTTGAGGCTGACGTAGTCTGGAATTTACTTTAGGTAAGTCTCTGTTTGAAGTGGAGGTTTCAGTTTCTTGTAGATTTGTTTCGGAATATTCAATGGTGCTTTAATTAAACGAATCTAAAACTTTAACATAGTTCGTCTACTACCGTAGCCGTATTTTTTTTTAAGTTGACCAGAAAAACAGTCGTGCTTTTTCCTTTCTGAGTTGTAGGCTTTACTAGTCTCGTATTATTTAAACGATATTAATTAAGAATCGTAGGTAATGTAAGAAACCAAAGTAAGATGTTATATACCACTTGATGTTTTATACAAAAAACAAACTAGTTCCTTCTTTGCTGCAGAGATGTTGAAATGTAATTGTGTTATTTATGGCTTGATTGACAATTTGACAAGAATAAGAAAATTAGCCACTAAAAATGCTACAAACAAATAATTAAAGATCAATAACTGTTAAACTTGTGAAAGTGGTGACTTAATCTGTGTTCTATATATCATGTTATGTTTATCTTGCATTGTTTACTACAGTTATACCATTGTCATTCATGGGTTGTAATCTATTGAAACTATGGACGGAAAAAAAATGTACAAATTCATATTTGCACTAGAGGTGGATTCAAGAGATAACAATGATTAATAGACTGAATGTAGCGAAATCACCAATTTAACTTGAAAAAATGTATTCACGAAAAAACTTAGCAAAGAGTCTGTATATAGAAATTTTTTATATAGTTATAGTTTCTACCTAATAATAATGTTGTCTATGTTTATCGACCAATTAGGACCCATATTGTTATTCTTCTCTTCGGCATTTCATGTGGTGGATATAACATATTATCGTGTTCCTAGTGGGACAGTTGGTCCAATATTTATTTTTCTTTGGGTTTGATGTATTTTTTTAATTGTTACTATTATCTTTCATTTTTTTGTTTGCCCATATCTTTTTCGCAAATATTAATAGTTAAAAGCACTGCAAACTTAAAGTTATACAGATTTGTAAGAATCTCTGCGTTTTACACCATGATTCATTTGGTTGCGTGAATAATGAGGAACATGATATTTTTCGTCGGCAGCTCGTTTTTGGCCTTTCGGGTATTAGCCAATTGACAGGTTACCAATACATTACTTATTTATCTAAATTCAATGAATCACATATAAGTATATGGCAACAAGGCCTATAGCTAAATGACATCATTAATTAACTCTATAAATTATCACAACAATTAAAACCTACATCCCTTCATAAATAAAAACAAAACTTTATAACAATACATTGGCAAAGAAATGATGCATGCAGGTTTGAGATCTTATGTAAAAGATAGCTATTAATTAATTAAGCGCTATAAAAAGATCATAGTGATATCTTTTCGACAGACACTAAAGAATATTCAACTTATCTTGCGGATATGTATTTGATCCGATAGTTAGCCAGGATCGATACCACATACACTATATACATATTATATTCGAAAGTAGAAGTTAGGCTGTTGAAGTATATATTTCAGTTTACCAAAAAAAATAGTATATATTTCTCTTTGGGAACTTTTCTATAGACGATTTAAATCGATCATATATATCTGCTTACAGTTCTATAAGATTTTTTTAAAAAAATATATACATGTATGAAGTTTATATAGAATATTCATGCTTAGTTTTTAGAGCAAAATTACGAAGGATCAAATGATATCGCATTTCATCAACCTCTAGTAAATTATTAATTACAGTATGATAACAAATATTTGGTAGGAGTATATTTGTATGTAATATAACGCAGTTTACATGTATATAAAGAAACGTATTCGTTTAGTTGTGTACAGAGATCGAGCACAATCTCTTATCCAGATCAAAAAGAGATTTTTATTCGTAGCAAAACCAAGAAAGATATATACATTTTTAAAAGGTGAAAAAAAAAACAGGAGGATTATATTACAGACGGGTTTGTGGATTCCGTTGGTATTATTATATATACTTAATTTTAAGAAATTAGAAAACAAATAAATGGTGGAAAGGGAAAGCTATGGAAATGGCAACCCATGCATGATTGCCTTGAACATCGCAAACCCTCCCTTTAGATTGCATGTCTAGTGGTTGTGGACCTGCATCAATATTCAACAAATATAATTACTTTTTATAACTATTATATAATCTGCATTATTATCTCAATAACGAGTTTATATGATATGCCCACAGTTTCATCACGTATCCAAGTATTATTGATCAATTTTCTCTATTAAGACTACCCTTTAATAATTTTGGTGGTATTACGAATAGACTATATAAATTGAAAATAATATATACTAGCAATATAAAATTAACGAAAAATGTTGATAAACAATTAAATACCCAATGATTTCAAAAGGTACATAATGTGGATGAAACGGCACATGTCAATGTCACGTGGCTCGTTCCCATCGATTCAATGCATATCTCCACCAACTTGTCTTATTAATATTCCTCGTACAACTCTTCAATCTCTTTCTTCTACGTTATACATTTTCAGTTTCTCTTTATACATAACCTTTCACTTTTGCCATATTACTGCTTTATGTATTTAATATTAATACCGTTAGGAAAATGGGGGTATAGTGAACATTGTAAAAACACATTATATTAATTTCCTTACAACTAATTAATTATGTTTCTTAAAAAATGTATCAAAGTCTCTGTTGTTTACAGAACAAAAAGGATACTGGTTATTAGAGCATCCGCATTAGAGTTTCATAAGTAAGGTTCACACGGTTTTCGAAAAAAACAATAAAATATATATATTTTTATGAATCTAGTTCATAAAAACTGGTTTTTCACTGTAGCGTGGACCTCACGGCACGTGACAGCCCGCGATTAGTCCAATTATTTATTTATTTTTTTAAATAAATCAAATAAGAAAAAGAAAAAAATAATAATAAAAAAATACTTTTATAAACCGCAAATAAAGGTTCATTGATGCAGATGGTCTTAAGGCATCATTATTCCAGTAGCTTAAAGAGTTGTTAAAGGGAAAAAAGTGATGTGAGACCCACTAAAATCAGTAACAAAGTTGCTTATTTTACTTATTTAAGCTACGATTGCTTCTTTTTCTTACATTATAATTGGTTAATTTTTATTTTTATTTTTCTAATTAAAGAAAAAAGAAATTAAGCAACCAATACATATTGCTGGAATAATGATGGTCTTAGGTACTACAACCGCAGATCTTCATCACATAATACGTATATTTATTATATTAAATCGTATGCATTAATTAAATCTCGGAACTAATTGATATATTAAGTATACAGTGTCATTCATAGATAAATCTAAAGTATTTTATTTTCTTCGGGATAAAGATAAGAATATATGGGAACATATACTTTTGGCGAGTTTTTATTTATTTAGCTTTGTAGTGAAGTCTGAGGCTCTGAGCAAAGATATGTCCAGACTGAAAAGGGAATTAAAAGGATGATAACAAAAAAAATGAAATACAATTCATGCATCTGCTCGTGAAGTTATTGGATTCATTGCATGTATCTTAATGATTCGTTTTCCTTTCACCTCCCTTGCCATAAAAGATAAAGAGGGATCAATCAAATTAATCATCAATTTTTTTACTTCATAGCAATCAACTTATTGCCATTTCAATACATATCGTATCATTTTCAATACATATTAATACTGGCATGTTATTATGAATGAATGAGATTTAAATTATAATTTGATTCATTCAAACATAGTAAAAACGAGTTTTGGTCAACTAATAGTATGTTAGTTGTGAAACACTGAACCAGTAATTTGAGGGATTGGGAATAACTTCTGTTTTGTTTGTGAGAGATCGATCACCTTTCAAAGAAAAATGGCATACGATTCATATTGTTTTCGTAATGAGCTGTTAATTGCTTCCAACTTTGCCTTCGAACAAAATTTTCTAATTTCAGGCGTAACAAAATGTCCAGAATTGACCCACCTTGTTTTTTTTTTCTGATTATTTCATGCCATTGTATTTTCTGGTGTGGCTATGTATTTGTATATATACCAAAACATGAATAGCTAAAAAATAAAACAGTTAGCAGAAAATTAAATACAAGGAATAACAAAAAAATAAAGATAAAATGATGAATAAATATGGAGGAGTAGGACCCAAGATGGCAAGCATGGACCGCATGGTGGCTGCTCTGTTGTTTGTTACAATCTCATATTCGATCTTCAAATTCTGTGTGCTCCCTTCTACTATTCCCCTTTTCAAATTCTAATACCATTCTTGGTTTTTTATTTTTGAATATTTGTTTAGACCGAGGAAAATGTCAAAATGGGTTTCTTATTGTTCCTTTAGAAAATCCATCTTGATTTTTTTGACAACAAAAGCCATCTAAAATTTAAATCCTCCAACAAAAGCCATATAATATGCAAGTATTAAAGAAGTAATATGTGGTTAGTGTTTTTATTTATACCAACTAATCTCTAACTCTAATATATAATTGAAAATCTAAAACCAACTACAGTTCAAGCTTTAAGATTTTGAATAAGCCAAAAACACACGGACACGTTAACGCTGACGGAATATATATTGTCTGGTTCAAATTTCAAATTCATTTCATTTTTTTATAAAAATTAATTTTCCCAAGTCAGGAATATTTAAAAGTGATAAGTCAAAAGAGACATTTGTTTTGAATGTTTTTTTTATCGTGGGGATTGATTCAGTGTATTGTTCCAACCTTTTGACTCCTTCTCTAGTTTCCTTTTTTTTTTATTTTCTTTTGATCCCTTTCCTCGATCCAACCTGCTACTACTACAGTCTCTCACTGTAGAGAAGCGTATAATGAATTAATAACTTCTTAAAATTGGCTTAGCTGATTTGGACAATCGTATAACTCATTTAATAACGAAACACGCATTAATTAAAACGTGGACAACGATAAAAACGTTTGATTTCAAGATAAATAAAAACACGTAACGACATTCGGACTATCACTATCCATGACTGATCAACGATCCTAAAAATTGCCTAACATTTTTATTAAGCAAAAAACATTCAAAAGATTCAACAACGTCACAACACAAATCCTAAGACGCTGCAGCTGCATTCCAAGAAACCGTAACTTGTTCTTTATAATACTGGTCTTTATTTGGATTTGGATTTGGAATCGGAATTTGAAGTTGTGGAATTGGACATATCTTCCAAAAAGCAAAACAAACTCTGAGAGGTTTTAAAGAACTACGCATTTGAAGAAAACGTTAAATTCTTCTTCGACATATCACATCTTGGCTTCTCTGGCCGCTAATCGCTTCTTCTTCTTCTTGACACTAGCAGACTTGTAACCACCTTTGCATGGTTTCCCCCACGGGCTAACCGATGTCCTTCCTCGGCTTCCACTACTTTTGCTTTTCCCTTCACCACCACCATGTGGATGATCACAAGGATTCATCGCCACTCCTCTCACTTTAGGTCTTATCCCCAGCCACCTACTCTGTCCTGCTTTCCTCAGCTTCTTCACTCCATGAGACGGGTTCGACACTTGACCAATCGTAGCACGACATCTGGCGTTGATCCACCTGGTGTCTCCTGATGGAAGCTTTATCAAGCACTTCCCCGCAGCAGGCTCCTTTAGGATCTTGGCGCTTGTTCCCGCAGCTCGGACTAGCTTCGCGCCTTGCCCTGGGTTCATCTCGATGTTGTGGATGATTGCTCCTATGCGCATATTTCCTAGCGGCATGGAACTTCCTATCATTGAGTTGATGTCCATGTGGAGCATCTCTTCTTTCATTTGTTCCACCAGTGTTTTGTTCTGCACATCAGCAAAACCTGCAAAAATACCAACAAATAAAATTAGAGGCCTTGAAGTGACTTGTCACCCTGAAATGCAAACCAAAAGAAAGACGGTGGATTTTGACACAAAAGCTAGATGAAAACTCTAGGGTTAGCCGTCAGCGTTTATACCAATATAAGAATATGATCTCCATCAACAAGCTTGATGATGTATATACTCAACCTAACTCAATCCTAGTTACAGAAAAATCATACAGACAGTATACATGACCATAACCCAAGCCCCATAAGGTACCTCGATTTGAAGTTCTTGATTCATCATTGTGGATACACCCGTAAAGAAAACAATTCTGAATAAAACGGACTTAAAACAAAGGCAAGGATTTTGACACAAGCTAGATGAAAAATCTGGATTTCCATAGATGATATTTTTAACCAAGTTATATGAAGCCATGACCCAAGTCCCACAAAGTACCTATATGCACCGGTTTTATGTACTTGATTCATCATTGTTGGATACAACAAATAAAGAGAATTTCTTTGAGGCACTGACACCAGAGTTATGAGAAGAATCTAGCATCAGATTCAGGAAATGCAAAACAGCACTAGAGTTGGAGAGATCCAAGTGTAGCCCCCTTGAAGAGATCTAATGAACATGAATTCTTCCAACACAAAACCATCTCAACATGAAGTAACCGAGTACTCAGTTTACTAAATCGTGGAAAAATAAATATGAAGAAAATATGAGGACTCATGCAAGCTAATCCGTTTATTATCTCATAGAGAGAAGCAAAGGCTTTTTTTGCACACCCTTTACAAAACCCACAAAAGCTCGTAATCCCCAGTATCCGTTTGAGCACAAACGCAAGAACAAAACATTAACAGTATCTCAGTTTCGGAAAACAATAATACTAACGCAAATACAGCTCACCGCTCAACCTGTTTCCTCAAGGATACACCATCCTACACCCTATAATATCACCTCATTCCAAAACTAATAGAAAAACCTGATCCTATCCAAGCAAAACTTTTAACTATCAAGCAGAAAGGTTATAAGAACCGAATTTTTACAATGAAGAGCCTTTGTAAAGATGTAAAGCTTCGTTTTGTTCACCAGGAAAGTCAAAGAGTATATATTACTAGTACCTGTGGAGAGACTGCGAAATGCTGGACGAATAACGCCGTTGAATAAAGAAGAAGAAGCAGCTCGAGCTCTGCATAGCGCCACAAGGGCCGACATTGGAGTGACTGCTCTTAACAGTGTAACAAAGTAAAGGAGGGTTCTTTGCACTCTTAGCTCTAGCTTCCAACCTATCAAACAAACAACAACATTCACATCCCTTAAATTAGGGTTCTTGACGCGCGTTTCGATTCGACGCAGAGTACTGAATCATCACAAAGCATTTTTTGATTCCCAAATCTAAAACTTTACGATTAATGTAATATCCCACAGTCATTTCAGCGAGCCGGAGAGTGATTAGGTTTATCGCAATTCCTTTTGAGATTGAGAGACAAACCTGGGAGATGCGAAATCGGGGAAGCTTGCTTCCAAGGAACTTGAGAGACGAGTGAACGCGACTCTGATTGAAGAGGAACTAATAGGGTTCGGTTCCCTAAACCATGAATGGGAAGCCTAATCATTTACAATAACCGGTTCACACCACCCGGTCCGACCGTGACTATGAATAATAAGCCAGTTTATTTGTCACTTGCTACTATTTACTGTAAGTTAAATCGAAGTGCTATGAATGAATGATCACTCTCATGAATTTCGCTCTATAATTCACCATCAAATGATTGGATAGTTATATCATCTAATTGTAATGATGAAAACATTGCATCTTTTAATTACGGTTCATTTTCATAATAGATGACGCTAAACATGGATGAACACGTTTGTGTAATGAACAATCATCACCATGCGAAGAACCACCAAACATGTCCTATCCGGTAGGCATCGATTCCAAGTCGGGTTTTCAATAAAACATAAACAGCAGAACCGGACCACACTGATATAGGAAGTCCAAAAAAAGACAAGCTCTATTCAAAAGTCTGATCCCACCAGTCATCAAATAAGTCTTTTCATTCAACTTGAATTATTCTTAAAGACAGTACTTAGCCACTCTTGCTCTTGAGCTCTTTTCCTTACTCCTGTAAGACAATTGAAGATAATTTCGTTAGCAAAACAGTCATAATAATGTCCAAGCTATAAGGGAAGGAGAAGAACATATCATTACCTCATCATCATCATCTTCGTCCTTCTTCAGACGGGTCTCGCCACCTTCCTTGATGATAGGAAGCTTCATAGCTCCAAACGGTGTGTCAACATCCACATTACCTTTGATAGTGTATCCAGTTCCTTTACCACGGATCATATCCCAAAGCGCGGAACCAAAGTCTTTTGGTCGGAACGTCATTGGCACATTTACCAACCCACTTCCGTTCTTGTCAAGCTTGATCGAGTCCGCTATCTCTGCTTTCCCAATGCTTACATCACACAACCACACTTCACAGTCCAAGTCATTGAGCCCCAGGTCGAAATCATTCATGTTCTCAAGCCTCACGTGGAGAATCGCCGTGGTTTCTTCCAAAGAGAACTTCTGGAAGTGGATCTTCTCGATATCAACATCAGGTTTCTTTGGGATCGGGATCTCTCCACGTTTCTCCAATGGCAATGTAAGTCTCCCCAACACAGGCACGTCCACAATCAAATCAACCTTGATCCTGTAAGGAATGATCATGCCAGGGTTAATATCAGCGTAAGTGCTCTTGATGTCATCATAGATCAGAGTCAACGGTATCTTGACGGTTTCTTCTCCATGAGCCTTGATGGTTCCAGCATCAGGGATCAATCCAGAAACAAGTTTCCTCCCATCACTCTCGATCAGGTAGTCAATATCGATCAAAGGGATAGGAACTGGATTGGGGTTCTTGACGAGCACATCTACGACAATGTCTGCCCTCTCGAGATTGATCTTAGGGATATGAATGGCAGAGACATCAGCAGTTGGCTTCCCAAACCCAATGGTTCCCTCGATTTTCTCACCAATGTCATGAATGAAATCTTTCACCTTGTCGAGGAATCCACCTTTACCTTCTTCTTTTTCTTCCTCCTTCTGACCTCTATCGACGATTTCCACTTTGTTCTCAGATGTCGACATACCTAAGCAGCAAGGAGAGATCATAAAAAAAAAGGGTCAAAAATGATAGCCACAGAAAACAAAAGCTTCAGAGTGTAAAAAAAGAGACAAACTTCAGGCGTTCAACGTGGAGAGTAGATTGAAACTCAAGGAAAGAAGCAGAACAATGGCTAAAAAAGTCAAACCACAAAGTATTTCATATCTTTGATCATCCAAAACGTTTTTCTATAGATCTAAACACAGTCAGATGGAGAACTCGCATCATAGTAGATCTCATGATCAACTACAAGGAACCCTAACCAGATCCTATCCCTCATATCGCTAGAACATACACTGAATCTCTGAACTATAGCGATAATGATCAGATCACGTGAATCAAGCGGACACATGGGGAAAAAAACAAGGCAGATCCAAATGTTCGATCTAAACAGTATAGCATTAGATCAAGCGAAATGTCAAACAGATCGGGGGAAATAAGGTCAGCATCAGCAAAACTCAGAGACCATCGTTCATTCATCAACTCGATCAAATCATTAAGTATTTCCCGATGTCAAATCAGAGAGAGGATTGACGCAAGAACAACAAACGATCAGAAGAAACACTTAAGTAGATTTGAATAATAATACCTGGAGAGTTTTTTGGATGAATGTGAGTCACAACGAGAGAGAGAGAGAGAGAAGAGAGTGCTTTGAAGAGTCACAAAATGATTGAAGTTTGTGGAATTGGCTAACTAATGTAGATGTGACGTGTAAACTTCGCTTGCCGACAAAAATCTTCGTCGTGTAAGGTCGTTATTGGCCTTTTAGAGTTAAGTAAAAGCCTCACTTCGAAATCCATTCGGACACCTCAATTTCAGTCTATTTTATGACAAAAAAAGTATAACCTTGTAGATTGGTTCAGAAAAACCCATTCGCCACCAAGTGACCAAAACTCGGTCAATGACAAAGAAGACCAAATTTTCCATTGGTGCAGTAAAAACCCAGTCGCTTCCAAAACTCGGAGGAATTATTATTTGGAAAAATTGCTCAAATACCATCAAACTTTTCATATATGACTAGACTATTACAAAACTTTCAAAAATTACTCAAATACTTGAACACCCCTAATAAATTACAAAAAATACCCTTAATTATTTTACATTAATAAAAATTAATTTTAATTAAAAAAGCCACATCACTATAACACTTATCCACGTCATTAAAACCGCCAAAACCCAGCCATTTAACATTTGATATGTTATATAATCCAGCCGTTTAGTAATCTAATAACTCAGTCAAACCCTAAACATACCCTAAAATCGAAAATGTAATTTTATAACTTCTAAATTGTAATTTTAAAA
>KE155318.1:159493-220396 GCA_000411075.1 Sisymbrium irio
GCCGTAACTAATGGCTGAGTTATGTTTGTAACTCAGCTGATCTCTCATAAGTCAGTTACATTTCTTTAATTCAGCCACCAAGTAACCATAACTCAGCCCAAACGTAACCGTAACTCAGCCCTCACACTTTATGGCTGAGTTTATTAATACACGTCAGCGATTACTTACGTGGCGCCCATTTTTTGCTTACGTAGCATTAGTATTCTTATAATTATGTTTTTTATCCCAACATAACACAAGGGCACATTGGGTATTTAAAAAATGCCAGTAATTTTCGAAAGTTCTGTGTAATTCTGATAATAACACATAATTCTTATGATATATGAGCTAACTTTCCATATTATTTTTGTCATCAAGGCAACACAACACAACAAAAGCGTTTAAATTAAGTGTGACCAAGGTAAAAACATTTTGACAATCTTTATTCAAGGTACAATAACGAAGACTGGATTACAGCAAAATGCGACATAGCAACAAGTGCTCATACTTTTCATCAAAAGAAAAACAAAAAAACAAGTGCTCATAAGTGACCACCGTCCATCCATGGAACGATCAGCTATTTCAGGTGGTGCTCAAACAACGACGCCATCTCGAGCTGCAGGAGAAAAAAGAGAGAAAAGTGTTAGGAGTTTACCAAAGTGACAAGAACCCAACTGGTGATAAGATGAGCCATTTGCTTAATCGAATGATCAAGATTGTCTACATCTTGTTTTTAGAAAAAAGGATTGATACTTACCGCTGTCAAAGCAGTTTCAGCTCCCTTGTTTCCGGCTTTGCCACCAGATCGATTCAGAGCCTATAGTTTCAATTTTACCACAATAGTATTAGATAATTCAGAGTTTATCCATTATGATGGATCAGCTATATATCATCAATTCTTGCATAACAAAACCTAACCTGATCCATGTCCTCGCATGTCAGTACACCAAATATGCATGGAACACCTGCAAATTGGGAATCAAAAGCTTCAATTACTGCTAAAGCTAAACTAATTGCAAGAGACTATGACATCGGCAGTGACTCAACAAAATTCTGAACAACTAATTGATGGTGTGGGAATCTAACTGTCTAAAATCCAGGAAAAGGCCAAAATGAGACCAGCTCTTTGAATGTGGAAGTGTAAATTTACAGTCTTTCTCTGTTTTCAAAGCAAGGCAGCTTACATGTGTCTAAAAATGCATACCCCGCAAACGAATGTCGAGAGATATACCTGAGTTTATGCTAGCAGAAAGTACTCCGGATGCAGCAGAGTTGGCAACAGAATCATAATGGGTAGTATCTCCCCTTATCTAACACACACGACAAGGACAAAAATTAGATCAAAATCCTACTCTAAACAAGTGTCAGCGCAAAGTACTTTCTGAAGTCATATGAGGAAATATAATCAGATGGCCTGAGATAAAAACAAAAAGAAGCATACCACAGCACCGATACATAAGACGGCATTAAATTTTCCTGATTTCCCAAGGTTTTGTGCAACAACCCCTACCTCAAAAGCACCAGGAACCCATATAACCTGATTGAAAAGAGTTTCTTTAGCTTCAGTTGCATCAGAGAAACCACAGATACATTACAATAGAACAGCTCCACAAGGATGTAAAGCTCCATTTTTATGATTGGATAATAAGATTTACAGGAAAGAAAGTATTATACTTCGATGTCTTCTTCTCTGACAGAATACTTCTTGAAAGTCTCAATGGCTCCTTCCAAAAGCAACTTTGTCACAACCTCATTGAAACGAGCAACAACCTTGGGAAAAAAGGAAAGAAAAGAATTCAACTTGGTAATCATCTGAACACAGAACAAAGTCAACGAATCTGAGCAAAGGGAGTTTCTATCACTCAATCAAGTACTCACGATGGCAAATCTAAGACCTTCGCCTCTGATAAGCGACCCAGTGACGTGGCGAACAGCTTCCGTCTGTGCGAACGAAGAGCGTGATTCCTTCTCTACAGCGAGCGGTGACGCGAAACCTTAACACACGAAAAAGGTTTAACATTTCGAACTGGGCTTATATATAAAGAGACAAAAAGTGGGGGGAAAAAGTCAAAAGCATACTGTTAGATGCGGATGCGGAGAATGATAGGCTACTGGATTTGATTGCGGAATAGCCACCGTGAGTAGCAAAGACGGAAGTCGATTGACGGGAACGGAGTTGAGGACGTGCCGTTGGAGTTAGGCGGAGGCACGGTGGGGAAGCTAAAGACGTCATCTTCGTTCGTCGGGTTCTTTGAATTCAGGTTAGGTGGTGAGGGAACTGAGTGAGGATCAAATGGTTCAAGAGACACTTCGGTTTTATAATTTTCTTTTCGTTTTTTTTTTTCTGTTATTTTCATTAAAAAAATAAAAAATAAAAATGTTAAATAATTTTTAATTAAGGATATTAACAGCATTTTCACAATTAGAATGGCATGAGAAAGTGGCATGGAAGATGGCATTTAACCTCTCTCTCTCATACGGAAGTTGACTTCTTATATCCTCGGTTTAGCCATTTAATTAATTCCGGTTACATTAATTCCGGTTTAGAGATTTCCGGTTTGAGACAAAGGGATAAGCTAAGCTAAGTCGTTAATCTCGCCGGCCGGAATTTTCAGACAAAAGTGAAAATTGTTTGAACTTTTTGTCTGACGGAAGAAAGAACAAAACTTTCGTCGCCTGCGAGAAGAATACTCTCTCTGATTGAATCATTATAAGATATGGCTACGACGAACTGGTATCGTTTTCGAGTGTACGAGTTTCATTATGTTGGATTGATCTTTAAGAGAATGTACTGAGGTAAACGTGTGTTTGATCACAGGCTAGTGGCGTCTTCCAATGTGTTACTTCATCGCACAGGGAACCCTCGTCTTGCATTTGCTTCTAGAAAGAATCAGACTTCAGGTAGAAGCCGTGTTAGTTTTCTAAGCAATGGGAAACCTCGTCGTCCAATGGTTTTATCCATGACGGCGACGGAGAATTCTGGTGAGGGGGCATTGAAGTCTGTTTTGCCTGGAACTGGCATATCCATCATGGTATGTGATTTCCTGTTTATAAACCTCAACGTCTTGATATTTTGACTTTGTACGACCATTTCAGTTTTTGTGTGTGATTATGATTTCCTGAAGATACGCATTGTTAGAACTTAGAACACTGTACAAGTGCAGAAATCTCAAGTGTTTTATAGAATTTCAGTCAAATGTAGTGCCTTTTTCTCCAGGCAATAGGAATGGGGTGTGTTCTTTGGTGTTGGCTATGGTCGGTTAAGCCATTCATTATCTCTTGAACTACAGGTGAATGGATGTAGTGGTAAAATGGGGAAAGCTATATTCTTAGCCGCAGAATCTGCAGGAGTAAATATCGTTCCCACATCGTTTGGCTCTGCTGCTCAGACAGTCGAGGTCTGTGGAAAGGAGATTACTGTGCACGGTCCTACAGATAGAGAGAAAGTTCTTTCTTCCTTGTTTGAGAAGCACCCGGAACTAATTGTAGTCGACTACACAATTCCCTCTGCAGTAAATGGTAACTTTAAAAATCTCATATTCTACTATCTAGAGAAGAAATTGTATACAATGATCCTTTTCATTCCTGATTGAGTTAGTTCTTGTCCGTTGTTAGTTTATTTTAAGTTTAGTATTTGTTTTTCTTCCAAAATTTAGATAATGCGGAGCTGTATAGCAAAGTAGGTGTTCCTTTCGTCATGGGAACAACTGGTGGAGACAGGAACAAATTATATGAAACTGTTGAAGAAGCAAATATTTACGCTGTGATTTCCCCACAGATGGGTAAACAGGTAAGGTGTACTCGGATGTTTTTGGAAGTAACTATTGTGAATTAAGATCCTTTTGCTCACATCTCTGTGCGTCCATTAGGTTGTTGCATTTCTTGCAGCCATGGAGATCATGGCTGAGCAGTTTCCAGGAGCGTTCTCTGGTTATTCCTTGGAGGTACTTTTGTTATACATTCTTCGTTAGTTTTATATTGCTTCCTGCCACGTCTAATCAACTTCAAACTCTATGTAGGTGATGGAGTCTCATCAAGCTAGCAAATTGGATGCATCCGGAACAGCAAAAGCTGTGATTTCATGCTTCCAGGAATTGGGTGTGTCTTACGACATGGATGAGGTGCCTTGGTTGTACTTTGTTCTTTAGATGTCGGCAACGGCTTTACTTATTTCTTTTCTCAGAATTTGAATTTTCTTTGTATACAACTTTTGTGGTAGATACAAATGATTCGGGATCCGAAACAGCAAACTGAGATGGTGGGGGTTCCCGAAGAGCATGTCTCTGGCCACGCATTCCATCTCTATCATTTGACTTCACCCGATGAAACGTAGTGGAACATCTAAGACATTTCTTTATAACTTTTATTTCTATCGTAAAAGTGTGTCTGTTCCATAACTAGCTTCCTTTTCTGTCTTTCTCTGCAGTGTTTCATTCGAGTTCCAGCACAATGTCTGTGGCAGATCAATATATGCTGAGGGTACTATTGATGCCGTGCTTTTCCTTGCCAAAAAGGTTTTAAAACTTAAATTCTTTTCCTCACAATGATTTCTCACAATGATACTATGAAGTTGATTCTCATTCATATCCAGAGTCTTGCCTCTATCTCTTTAACGATAAAAAATTGTCGTTTCAACACTTATTGTGAAATGCAGATTCGATTGAAAGCAGACCAGCGAATCTACAACATGATTGATGTTTTGAGAGAGGGAAACATGCGTTGAGCTTCCAGGTTTTGTCAGTGCATTGACCAAATGGTGGTCCTAGAAGAGCTGAGATAGATTTACCAATCATCAGA
This sequence comes from Sisymbrium irio, assembly GCA_000411075.1. Classification (NCBI taxonomy): domain Eukaryota; kingdom Viridiplantae; phylum Streptophyta; class Magnoliopsida; order Brassicales; family Brassicaceae; genus Sisymbrium; species Sisymbrium irio. The sequence continues at coordinate 164,270 of KE155318.1, forward strand.
CATGAGAGTTATGTTTAGCTCCCACTTCTTCTTCTGCCTTTAGGACAGGCTTTTGAAACCACCAGGGTTGTTTGCAATTACACAGCTGGTGTTTTGTAGCTCTCCGTGGCCTATCCAAGAACTCATTCGTTGTTCATGTTAACCTCTTTACCATCAATGTTATTCGCCTTTTTGGATAATCGAAGTCTTATATGTAAAAGCTCACTAAATTCTCTGAATAACGATCTCAGGTGATAAGAATCTCTTAGAATCAACCATCACCAAGAAAAATGTAAACTTTTTCCTTCAGTGTATTCATTCAAAGTAATCGAGTTCATCAATGTCACACTGTCACTAAACATTTATCTACTTAATGGAGCAATTTCTGCAGTGTGGAATGTCACGGTGTCACCATAACTTTCTTCAAGCGGTAAAAGAGCAGCTGGTAAAAAAATATTAACAACAGTTAAATCTCTCTGAATAGAGTTTAGGGCTTCTCTCTCCTCACTCTCTCCTAAATCCTCTAATCGCAAAACCCTTTTCAGGCGAGAAAAGAGAGCATTTTTCTCTTTGCCCATTTGATTTTTCTGAGCATAAAGTCGTAATCTTCTTCGACACCAATCTTCTGGGTTTCTCTAGAATGAGGTATCTTCTTCCCAGGAGGAACAAGTTCTCATCTTTGATCAGAAGACAGTACTTACTCCTTCCGATTACTTCCCCTGAAACTAAAACCCTGATAAACCCAGATCCTCACATCCCTCAATTTCAAACCTTTTCTTCGATTTTCCGGCGGGTTTCTCACTATGCAACCCAATCTTCCAAGTTCCCAGAGTACGAGATGCCCACAGTCACATGGGGAGTCATACAAGGGAAGAAAGAAAGGCTCGTGAACCGAGTCAAAATCTGCGATTACCTCAAAGGTTTAGGCATAATCACCGATGAGTTGGAGAGTATCGAGCTACCTTCAACTATCGAAGTCATGTGTGAGCGTGTCGAGTTCTTACAGAAGCTAGGGTTGACGATAGACGACATAAATGAGTATCCTTTGATGTTGGGTTGCAGTGTGCGTAAGAACTTGATCCCTGTCCTGGCTTACTTGGAGAAAATAGGAATCTCTAGGTCGAAATTAGGAGAGTTTGTTAAGAACTATCCTCAGGTTCTCCACGCTAGTGTTGTCGTTGAGCTTGCCCCTGTTGTTAAGTTTCTTAGAGGGCTTGATGTGGAGAAGCAGGATTTAGGCTATGTTCTGATGAAGTATCCAGAGCTTTTAGGGTTTAAGCTGGAAGGAACAATGAGCACATCGGTTGCGTATTTGGTAAGTATTGGTGTGAGTCCTAGGGATATTGGTCCAATGGTGACTCAGTATCCTTATCTTTTGGGAATGAGAGTTGGAACCATGATCAAACCTCTTGTAGATTATCTTATTTCCATTGGTTTGCCGAAGAAGATAGTGGCTAGGATGCTAGAGAAACGTGCATATCTCATTGGATACAATGTCGAGGAGACTGTTAAACCAAATGTAGAGTGCTTGATTAGTTTTGGCATCAAGAGAGAGCTACTGCCTCTGGTTATAGCTCAGTATCCTCAAATTCTCGGGTTACCAGTAAAGGCCAAGATGTCTACACAACAGTACTTTTTCAGCTTGAAGCTCAAGATTGATCCTGAAGGATTCGCTCGTGTTGTTGAGAAAATGCCGCAGGTTGTAAGCCTTAAGCAGAACGTGTTGATGAAACCAGTTGAGTTTCTGTTGGGGAGGGCATTTCAAGTCGAGGACGTTGCGAAAATGGTTGTGAGATGTCCTCAGATCCTTTGTTCCCGAGTCGAACTCATGAAGAATAGCTACTACTTTTACAAGACCGAGATGGGTAGACCAATGAAAGAGCTGGTGGAGTATCCTGAGTATTTTACTTATAGCTTGGAGTCTAGAATTAAACCGAGGTACCAGAAGCTACAGAGCAAAGGGATTAGGAGTTCATTGAACTGGTTCCTCAATTGCAGCGACCAAAGATTTGAGGAACGGCTAGAAGGTAACTTCATCGATCCAGACACTGAAGAAGGTCCAGTGTTCGACATGGGTGGGAAATTAGATATGCCTGGTAGTGGTGGTGAGATTGTGTCTGATGAAGATGATGATGAGAGTGACGATGAAGTTCTCTACAGACGCACTGTCACTTTGTAGAAAGTTGTTAGCTTTGTCGAGCCACTATATAACTCTCTTTTTTGGAAATGCATTGTCTCCTTTGTTCTCGGTTCAGTTGATTTACTTAGCCATCGTTTAAGTTGTTTCTCATGAGGTCTCATCCAAAAGACTTTAAATCTAATCAATTAAATCATGTTTTTATGTTGTATATTGTTGAAAACGAACAAGTATGAACGTATTATACCATCCTTATACAGTTATACCATGCCGTACGGTCAAATGTGGATTAGGTAAATAAAAAAACTTTTGGAGCGAGTGCATATTGGGTTGGAATTATAGTTATTTCGACATTTGACCTATACAAGTTTTCATTTTCTCGTATAAGCCCCGGTATTTATATATTTTCACAACAAACACCCACCCCATGTTGTCCCGTAAACTTCACGACATGAGAAGATCATCACAAAAGATAACGAATATGTACATGATCATTTGATCAATATCACACGTACTTTGTAATTTAAATGAAACAAAACACGAAACAAAATTGAAAGTTCCTATGTTCTTGAATGGATAATTAATATACTATTGACCTGAGATGCAAGAAAACAATCGATGGCTCTTGTATCTCACGAGTTGACCTTCACGTGGTGGAGAACAACTCTTCTCCGCAGCTCCTCCACCGCTTCTTTTTGTTTCTCGTCTTGATGATAACGATGAGAAATCTCCGATGGACCAGCGACGACGATGGTGACCGTCGACTTTCACTTCCATATCGGAAACGAAGTCGTAAGACTCACGAGTTGTGGCTGAGGAGGAGAGACACTCGTAACGACGGCGAGTTAGGTTCTTCTTCACGGCTCTAAACGCCATTGGTATCAAACCATCCATTGATATATACTCTATTCTTTTCCTTTTGTTTCTCTCTCTCTTTCTTCTTTGCTTTCTTTTTCTTATGTGAATCTTTTGGAGATGCAGAAAAGGGTTTTGTTGTTTATAAATTGGTATTGATGTTGGCCTGTTGGGTTTGGTGCTTAGTTACCTTCCATTTTCTTCTTTTATATATTTCTTTCTTTATACAAGAAATCTCAACTTCTTTAGTATTTTTTTCTCCCATTGCATGTATTTGTATGTCAAAATTTAATTATTGTGTCCTTTTTATATTATTTTTTGGAATTCCACAGCTAGACAATTTTTTCCTTTTCAAACGATTATCTTTAGTTTGTCTAGTTGCTATGGCATCCCATGTTTCTGATTAATTAACATCATTTTTTTTTGGGTAAGTTGATTAACATCATTATTGTTATATATCTAAGACTTTTATATGTAGGACTAGTGCTTAGTTATTCAAGGGATATTTGGTATTTTGGTACCTGAGTTATGGTACAAAGTTTAGAGTATATGATTTTTTTTTTTAAGATTCCTGTAAGCATTTCAAAAGTTTAAGCATGTTACACCATCTATCACAAGTTTTTCTATTTGAGATTAACATTGTTTGAATGACATACACACTTATTTTGTCAACGAGAAACAGTTGATTAAGAACGAACTTAAAACGTAAATCATGAACGTTTACTGCCTACTACATAATCAGGGTTTGTGATTGAGACCTAACAAAAGTCCAACCCGTAACTTCTTTTTAAAATAGTTCAGCTGTTGGATACGTTATCCTCCATCTAATCTCTTTGACTCGGTGTTTGTGTATAGCCGAAAATCCAAAAATTAATATTAATTAAGATTTTTGTGAGACTTTCTGTTATGTTTCTTAAGTGTGGTTTTTATTTTCTTGTCGCCTTGTTTAGTTTAGGTTTATTATTTTGCTGAAGAAGACGGATTCAACATAACCTCACTCTTGTGCAAAAGAATGATATTTCAATAAGTAAACTTGCTTTTGAATAATAAGGAAACACATTAAAAATAGTTTTATTTAATATATTTGTTGTTGTTACACGAGACGAATCTTGTGATTTTACGTTTTGGATATACAAAACAAACTTGTTTAAAAAACTGTCTTCACCATGACATTTCACAACATACAGAAGTCCACGAGCGAGAGCTGAATTCGACTCTCAATGAAGTTAAATTTCGCCCTCTATCGATCGAGTGAGCTGCATATGTTCACCAAATTCCAAACATGAACACTATAAGCTACAAATTGAGTCTCATTCACATTCAAATTGCGATAAGTTCAATTTGTTGAAAATGTGTTGTTTCATTACTATCCGAGCCGAAATAGAATGTATTTTGAAAACCAAAGTTGATATAATTTGACGAATGATATTTTCGTGTAATGTTTGAATTTGTGTTTCTTTTTTTTTTTTGTTTTGTGGATCCAAATATCCAATATCAATGTTACTAGAGCTTCGTCTTAAAATTGATATGTATTAAAATTTTCATTTCTTCAAAAAAGGTTTTGAAGATCAACGAAACGTGGCGCATAAACTCAACTAATGTGTGATGCGAATGTACATATAGTGAAGGAATCAAGGAAGGTATTGATACTTCCTTAATTATTGTTGTTAGAATTCGTTTCAAGTCACAACATCAAAGATTACAGACGGTTGCGTTCACGGAGAATGAAAGATGCATAAACATATATTAGCAGAAAAGTTAAAGAAGTTTAAATAAGAGTGACGACAAAGCTAATGATGCTTCTTACGCTAACAAACACACACTCTATTAACTTAATCAAAGGCAAGAATTTTTATATGAGATTTAAAAGGTCACTTACCATTCAACATCGATCCTTGTTGTAAATTTTCAAATTTAAGAACAAGAGCTTGCTAGTAAAAACATTCCAAATTTCACTTAAAAAATTTATATTCATATATTAACCATTTAACCGTGATAATGAAGAAATGAAAAATGTGAATTTTATAGTGACAAAATGTATAGACTAGAGTTCATGTTGTAATATCAACTTCATGAAAAAAGAAAACTAACACGTATTTCATTACAGATACAACAAAAGTAAAAAAGTGAAAAAGAAAAATTGGAAAAACTAAACTAAGAGAAGTTTCATTTACACCACAAACGTTGAATCACTTCATCTATAAGATTAAGATGCATCAAACAGTTCAAATGAACCGTTCTCTTGTTCAAAGCCACCAAGTGTACTTCACCTCTCAACTTAGCTCCTATCTTGAGGATAATCAAGCCTCTCTTTATATCATTCTTCAACCAAACAGATGATGTCTGATTCTCTCTGTAACTCACTTCTGTCCTGACCTCTATTTTTGTGGCACTATATGAAGCCACACGTTGTCCATCAATCTTCATTTCACCAACACGACGACCGTTGTACACGATATCTCCTTTGCTAGTGGGAAACTCAAAGAAGCCGTGATTCGGATTCTCAACTCTGATTTGCATACTCAGTGTCGCGTTGAAATAAGGCGATGATGATGTATCGTTGTACCTGAGGTTTCTTAGAGCCACAGATGTTAAGCTTGCTTCAAGTGGCTTGGCTATCACAAAGAAACCTATGCTGATGAAGAGGCAGAGCAGAATGCAAAGCCCTACAAGGGTATATATGATGATTTTACCGGTGAGATCACTTTGTTTCGGTTGATGAACTGCGCGAGCTTCACCAACATCTTTGCTCTTTCTTCCATAAGTTGCCTTGGCATAGCTTGACATTCTTCCTCTTGTTATGATGTACTAGAAGATAACAAGAATGAGAAGAATATATATAGACCGTTACAAGAAACCAATTCCAAAAAGAAATGTTTTTTTAACCATGTGGAAAATGTAAAGAATGAATAGGCTCTTGATCAGCATGACATTAAAAGATGAATGTGGTTTCCGAAATAAGTAAGAGATGCTTAGAAGAACCTTTTTAGCTTTGTTTCACCTTAAAGACTCAACCTTTTTTTTTTCTTTTCACGACCCGATGCAAAGGAAAGGTATCAGAAAAAGTTTTGAAGTATCAAACTTTTATTGTAAGATACTGAAACAACAATGACCTTTTATAAAAGAAACCAAAAGACAAGAATATAGCAATCCCGGTAAGTGTGAACCCTCTCAATCCTTCTCTTGTGAGAACTGAGTAATCGAACATTCAGTGATTTACCGAATTTTAAATATTCTCAAAAGCTTGGCCTTTATCAAAACCTGGGGCAAAAGGAAAGGTATCTGATAAAGTAGATATCAAACTTCTCAACTGAGTGTGAATCCTTCTCCTGTATTTTGACAACTGAATAACATAAATCTTATTGGTTTGACAAATAACTGTAAAGGATTTCAAATATTCTCATAACAAAATTGCTGTTTATAAGTGGAAACTAAGAGAAAGCATGAGAAAAAACACAACAACAGGAAGGAAATGTCCTTCAGCTACGACTTGCTAACGTGAACATACTTACAAAGAAACAGATGCTAAAAACTAATAATCTTCTAGGAAGTTAACTCTTGTAACATGCCATCCAATTTGAATCCTCAGAACAAATCAGACCACCACCATCAGTGCTTATCGATTCCGCAGCAGAGCATGAAAGCAATTCTCTTCCTTTTCCTGCAGGAGCAGCGTCTTCTTTGTTATTTCTCATGTCAAATCCAGTATCTGTAATCTGTTGGGATATTAGTCCAGGCATGTGGCTATCTCTTTCTTCACTCTGTGATACGCTCACATGTTTCTTGGACACGCTATCCCGAGTAACATGAGAATGACCATAAGTCCTGTCAACTAAACCTCTTTGGAACTGTGAAAGATCAATGGAATCAGAAGATGTGGCCAAAGAGTCAAAGTTGAAACTTGAACTGCTCGGTTCCTGTGGTGACAATCTGGCTGACTGAAGAGTCGTTGTTAATGATTCCAAATCTGAATTAACCTCAAGTTTCTTTTGGATTCCAGCTGGGGAACTTAAGAGTCCGAGATAACTGTCAAAGCTCGAGGTGGATTCTGGTGTTCGAATTACATTCTCGCTTCCCAGCGTATCAAGAGACAAGGGAGACGGTTTGTCTTCTTTCAAATTCTCAGAAGGATCTAGCTCACACTTAGGGGTAGTGTCGAATGCCGAAACTACACCCTCACAAGATGAAAGCTGCATAAATCTCCTAAACCGAGAAAGCTCATTTGGAGAAAGCGAGGAACTGGTCCTTCTCACCGTTTCTTTACATATTTTCATGGGTGAAAGACTTCTTCCACTGCTAATATTGCATAAATCAGAAGAAGTACTACGATCAGACCGTGGCGAAGGAGTCTCATGGCCAACACAGTCAACAATTTGCTGAAACTGAGAGAAACCATCCTCATACTTATCCTTCTCATCTTCGTTCTCCTCATCACAAGGAGATAAAAGCCAGTGCACTGACGCATCAACAGGCAAAGGCATCATAGAGATGCCATTATAATTTCCACCAATACCAAAATCTCCTTCATCAAATTCATCAGAATCATTCAGTATCTTTCCCTTACCAACCTCGAAACCATTCTCACCCACAGTGAGTATCCCTTTAGGCTTGCATTTCCTTTTATCACTAACACCTGAGAGTAAATGCCCAGCAGCATAACAAGCTTGTGATTGAGCTGTTGCTGACAAACTCATAGACGATCCGCAGTGCATCTCTGGAGATACTGATGCTTGAACAGGTGGTGTCTTCTCTTGACAACTGCTGTTACTGTTGCTTACTCTACCATCATCCGTAGCTTCACCGTTGCTTCTATAAATCAAATCAGATCCTGTTCCTCCTTGTTTAGACACAGGAGTAACAATCCTAGCAATACTATCATCTACTCTAATCGTAGTTTGTCGATCTTTAAGCTTAACCTCTCTAAAACCAGAAGATTGTTTCTTCAAAACCGAACCTTTCTCCGGTTTCATAGTAATCTTACTAGCGACTCTCTTTCCAAATGTAGTGTTTGTTTTACATCTCTGAGTCCTCTCAGTAACTGTAGATTTCAGCTTAGCCTCCTCCAGATATTTTGGTTTCTTTCTAATTAAGGGTTTACTAACTACTGGAGCAGATTTGGGGGTTTTAGCTACTGACTTCACAGGTCTAATACCACCACCATGACGAAAAACACCTAGCGAAGAGGAAGTAGAAGAAGACGATGAGAAAGAATGAGAGACCAAGAACCTGTGACTACAACCGTTTGACGCTTCACCAGAAGTTGACCCGGAACCACTACCATTGCTACAACTGCTACTCCCAGAGCTCCTTACACTGAATCCTCTCAATGGGTTCGCCGGAAGTCGCTCCCTTTTTAGTTTCTTCTCCTTCTTTTCCGGCGGCTGCGGCTGAGACTGCGACTGAGGGACTTTCTTCGTTTGTTGTGCATTTGATGAAGATGTTACCCTGTTCATTTCCCGGACATTCAACCAAAAGCTCTAAAATCTCTTCACTGTCAAACTCTCAGTTTCAGAGGTTCCGATCTACCTGATCTGATTGATATTTCGAAACGAAAGTTTTTTGTTTTGGCGGAGAGACAAAAACAACAAACACTTAAAACGAAAAAGGTCGGAACTTTGACGGAGGCTTGCTTTTGTCTTTTTTCTTAATTACCGAGTTTACCCTCGACTTTTCCATCGTGCTTTAACGGAAGTAAGGGACCAATCGGTCAGTTCGATAAAGAACAACACTTTCTTCGATTCCCATTTTAACGGCTAATCGCCACCGTAATGATTTATATTCTTCTTCTCTCTTTTCCTTAAGCAGAGAGAGAGATGGGAGGGAGAACGATGAAATGTGTTTTACTTGACGAATCTGTGCTCTTTGATCCCCTGAGTGAAGTTTCTTCGCCGAGACTTGGAGAATCTGTTCCGTCTCTTCTCCGGCTACTTCGTTATTCCATGATCCGAACGGTAATAACGATTGATTGATCAATTCCAATCCATGACCATGACTCCTCCTGCATTGGCAAATAAACCCTTGCATGCAAAATTCTTGAGCTGTCTTCAGTTGCTGTCGTCCTGGAAACTGTGAAGTGGTTCTTCAATTGGACTTCGATTGTGTTCTGGAATCTCTAGAAACTTAGGATTTAAATGAGAAAGGATGGAGCTTTAGATCTACATGGGGGGAATTTTTGTCTGCTGTAGTTCTTTTTGTGTTCACGTACTAATCAGATATTGATTTTTCTTCCATTGCTGTTAATGAAATTTGGATTCTTTTTTCGTTGTCTCGCAGGGGATATCATATGGGCTTGGTCTTCCGGAAAACAAGGTCTGGACTAAGTATTGAGTTCATGAACGTGATGACTCTTCTGTGTTTTAAGCAACGGATACTGTTGAAGTCAAATCTATGACTTGTTTTGCTGTTTTAACATTGTGGTGTGAGATTGATTTGCTCCTCTACTATCTTTTTAGGTGGATTTACTGAGGAAAACGGCTGCTGAATACCCCATCGATTGCTTACCTTTAGAGACGCCTCTGACAAGTGTTAGTTCTGGTGATGCCCTCAAAGCATGGTATAACGATAGTAGTCTTCTGTATGTTGCTTCAACCAGAAAAGAAAAGACACTGCGTGAACTAAATTCCAGCCAGCTAGTTGTTGTACTCGGTTAGTGATGAAGATAATCTCTATTCCCATGAGAGTTAACATTTTCAAAATTTCAGCGTCAGCATTTTTGGCTAAACAGTTTACTCTTCAAATGTTTTAAAGATGCTTCCTAATTAGAAGTATGAACTCTCACAAATGAGTGTTCTTATTTGTACCAATAGCTTTTATGAGGCGCTTATATTTTTTTGGACATTTTTGGGTTTCTATGTTATAGAAGGCGATTCATGTGAGGATCCTAACATGCTTCGTATCCGTAAGCTCGAAGAGCTGCCAATGACTATTTGCTGCATGAACAAAAAGGTATGTCTTGACGTTGGTGTTGGCTTATAGTAGAAAACGCTTCAGGTTGAGAAATAAGCTGGTCTACTTGATAAATGCTGCTGAGTTGCTTGATATCACACCTTCATTTTCTTCGGTCTCCACTTAATTTGATTTAAATGTCTTCCCTTTTTGATGTTGCCTCTTAAAAACAGGCAATGGGTGATGGTGCCGCAATCGTTGCTTACATTATGAAGCCATCTCGCGTAAAGGATTTTGCCAAGGTAACAACCATATCTAACATTCGACTTTCAAACATTAGCTTTATACTGATCAATGCTTACTTGATGGCTCCTTTATTCTGATCGTACTTATGCTTTACCTTCTAGGGCGTTAGTGATTCATGATATCCATATGGTGCTTACTTATATGTAATGTTCAACGACTTATTTTCCAATTTTCTATAGAGGGGTGCTTTACCCATGTATCCTACCTCAAATGGGCTGATCTTTCTACCCCTCATGTTTGAGTTCCCTCTTTCATCTCAACTCAAACACGCTGATATAATTTTCCACAAAGCAACTGATGACATCTTGTCCATTCAACTGAACTGCTCCGACTCAAAATCATCTGTTGCAGTTACATTCTCTTCCGGCATGGAGGAACTGCGAAAGTAAGCTTCTCGATTCTTTGATTTTAACCTAGCACTCTGTTGTATCAGCAAGTGGCGTATAGATACTACAAATATGAGAAACCTTGCTAAAAGCTGTACAGTACAGGTTTTCATAATAATGTAAGTTACTTGCAGGTATATGGAAGATCAAAATGCTTGTACTGTAGTTGACCCACTTCAACATATATATCCTGTCTTGGACCGACTCAAGATGCAACATATTCTTCTTGGGTTAGAGGACCTAACTGCAGCAGGACGAAAGATAAGAGGCGCCTGCTTTCTCAAGGTCTTAGAATCCTCCTATTTCTATTAACTCGTCAATCTTCTTTGTAATCCAATTTGGCATAGTATGTCTATCGTCTGGACTATTCACATTAATGCTTTCGTTTTACCTTGGCAACTTGATATCAGAGTTCCTTTTCTGCAGATTGACAGCTACAATGAACCGGATCTGGCTCAAAACTTGTCAAGAGCTGGACTCTCCCTTCCATGTATTGTGAAACCTCAGGTTGCCTGTGGTGTTGCTGATGCTCACAGCATGGTGATTATCTCAGATTTACCTTTTGGTTTTGTTATCTTGCATTTTCTGTTCTTTCCTTTCACAGCAAAACAAAAGATGTCCTCATTCTCATGTTTTCAGGCCATTGTCTTCCGAGTCGAGGATTTCAAACATTTGAACACTCCTGTTCCTGCCATTATCCAAGTAAGTCATAACGTAACCTGGATACCAAAATTATAGTGGAAAACTACTAAATTAAGATGTGAAGCATAAAGAACTTGTCAAACACTGACTTGCAGGAGTATGTGGACCATTCATCCAGGATCTTCAAGTTTTACGTCTTGGGGGAAAAGATCTTCCACGCGGTCAAGAAATCGATCCCAAGTTCTCCCAGTCTGAGGAAATCAGCAGAAGCAAATGGTCTCCGACCAATTCTCTTTGACAGGTAAATATCATAACAGTTTCTTGGACTGTTATGTGTAAGCCTTTGATTTATCTAAGATTGTAACTCTGGTTGTTCCATTTCCTTCACAGCTTAAAATCATTACCAGTCGATTCGGCAAACCAAAATCCGGTAGATGAGATTGATCTAGAACTAGTTACAGAAGCAGCCAAGTGGCTGAGAAAGAAGCTTGATCTCACAATCTTCGGCTTTGACGTGGTTGTAAGTATCATCCCCATCACCAAGACCCTTTGTTTGTATAAGGGTACAGTAACTCGAGCACTTACACACTTTCTCTCTTTGCTTACAGATCCAAGAAGGAACAAGAGATCATGTGGTAGTAGACTTGAACTACTTACCGTCTTTTAAAGAAGTCCCGGATAACATAGCAATACCATCATTCTGGGAAGCCATCAGAAACAGGTTTGACCAAGAGCATTGACTCCGACATTGTGGGAAGTTCTGTCTTCTGTCTACCTAGTGGTGCTGATCCCTTTCTGAGACTAGTAATAATTGTAGAAAACCAGATACTAGTAATATTTATGGAAACTGTAATAATAATACAAGTATTTAAGGAGCAGCAAGTGAAAGTTTGTGCTGTCCTATTGTCGATAAGAGAGGAAAAAAGCAAAGCCCATCTATAAATACACGACAAGAGACGACCATTGAGACCGAGAACTTCTCTCCAAACAGAAAAAAAAGGAAGAGTCTTTTGCCTCTTTTGGTCTCTCCCCTTTCTCCGGGGATCTGCTCTCTCTCTCTATCTCTCTATCTCCTCTGTAAGAAGATTCCCCAGCAATAAAAACCCTAACTTGTTGCTGTGGGAATTCTTCATCTATCATCACTGTCTTAAATCTTTCTCTACCTTCAATCGAAACATCCATGGCTGATCAGGAAACCCTAGATTCCTCTACTCCTACTCCTACTCAGACAGATGATCTCCCTCACTCCCACTCTACTTCATCGACTACTTCGGCTTCTTCTTCCTCAGATCCGTCGCTCTTGAGGTCTCTCTCCTCAAGTCGACTCAACGCCGGAGCTCCCGAGTTCGTACCTGGTCGAACTACTCCTCCGTTGCCTCAACCGCCGAGGATGATTATCCCTCCTCCTCCTCCTCACGGTATGCTTCACATGTACCATCACCAGCCTCCATTCAACGTTCCGGTTCTGGGTCCTGTCCCAATCCAGCCTCACTTGGTTCCTGTTCAAAACCACCATCCTCCTCATCGCTTCCATCACAGTCGTCATCAGAACCAGCAGTATGTTCCGGTGAGGAATCACGGTCATCAAGAGTATCAGCAGCGTGGTGTCGGTGGAGACCAGGAGACGGATTCGGTTCCTAAGAAGACCGATCGGAGAGACCATAAGAGAGAATCTAAGAACAACGATCAGACCACTGAAACAGGAGCTTCTGTTTCTATCGATCCAAAGACTGGTTTGCCTGAGGATACTGTCCAGAAGATTGTCAATCAGGTGACCTTTGGAAGATCTAGTTAGATTCAGACATGAGTTATCTTGTTGTGTCAGTTGCAACATAAATCTATCAAATTATGGTTTTTTCCCAAGTTACTGACTGTTCAAATCTCACTGTCAGGTTGAGTACTACTTCAGTGACTTGAACTTGGCCACCACAGATCATCTGATGAGATTCATTAGCAAGGATCCTGAAGGATATGGTAAGTATGAAGCTTTTGTTCTCTCTCTCTCTCTCTGTGAGCTCGGAGATTGTTACTTTTAAGTGTAATATTAATGTTCCAATCCATAATGGGGTTTATGTTCTTACAGTGCCAATACATGTCGTTGCGTCTTTCAAGAAAATTAAAGCTGTCGTTAGTGGTAATTCTCAGCTTGTCACAGTGCTGCAGAACTCAGCAAAGCTTGTGAGTTCTTTTGACTTATATTTGTTGGATATTTCTCATATTTATACGGCCGGGATGTGATGTACCATCCTTGAGATGTAGGGAATGTCTTCTAACGTTTGAAGTCATCGAACAGGTTCTAAGTGAAGATGGAAAGAAAGTGAGACGCGTAAATCCAATTACCGAGGCTGCTATAGAAGAGCTCCAGGTATTTTATTTTCGAGTCATAACATAAGTCATTCCTGCTATTATTACACGCAGATTTCTTGTACAGTTTTGATATTTCTGTGTTCTGATTTTCGAAAGTAATTAGAAAAAGATAATGTGTTGATTTTCTAATAAGTTGTATCATATCCAGTCTCGTATAGTTATTGCTGAGAATCTACCTGAAGACCATTGTTACCAAAATCTGATGAAGATTTTCTCAACTGTTGGAAGGTACTGATGTTTGTTTACAAAACCTAGAATTACCTTTTTACTATTTCTAGATCGACAACAACTCGGGTTTCTTAAATTATTGAGTTGTATTTGTCAGTGTGAAGAACATCCGTACTTGCCAGCCACAAAACACTGGGAATGGTGTTCCACCAGCAGCAAGATCAGCCAAAAGCGATGGTACGCTTTTCAGTAACAAGGTAACTAGATTGATCCATGCGGTATTGTTTTCGCCTTGGGTGGATTAACAGGATGCAAAATTGATGTTTCTTTTACGCGTGTTTTAATAGGTCCATGCTTTTGTCGAGTATGAGATGGTTGAGCTAGCCGAGAAAGCAGTAAAGTCTCACGTTACTCGGATTATCAGACTATGTGTGTTTATAATACTCTCATGTGCTGATGTGATTAACTGCAAGCATGCTACCTGTACAGGTTGCTGAACTAAATGAAGCAGGAAACTGGAGGAGCAGTCTTAAGGTCCGGTTGATGTTAAAACATCAGGTATGTGGTGTAAAATGTTCTCAGCACTTCACTCGTTCTTTCTCACTCGAATGAGCAAAGTCCAGATAGATACATCTTGGATTTAAGATCTGTGGAAGTTGATGCTGGTTCCACTCGGCTGATGTGTTGTTATCTTATCAAACAGACAAAGGAACCAAAACAGGGTCAAGGGCGAGGAAGAAAAGGACATGATGTAGAAGTAGAACATGAGGAAGATGATGCCACGACATCCGAGCAGCAGCCTATTGAGAAACAAAATGAAGAGTGTTCTGGGGAATGGGATACACATGTGCAAGAGCAAGCAATAATAGTAAGTGACACCAAATAAGTTGTTGGGTCTGGATTGTTTCTCCATGGATGATTCCATAACTTTAAGACATAGCAGGGAGAGGAGCAAGGGAATGAGAAAGCAGTCGGGCAGAGAAAAGGGCGTAACAGAGGTAGGGGAAAGGGACGAGGACGAGGTCAACCACACCAGAACCAAAACCAGAACCAGAACCACAATGGGCGCGGGAATCATCATCATCAGCATCACCACAATCAACATCAACATCACCATCAAGTGGGAACACCACCATCAAACAATCCAATGAACAACATGGACCAACCAGGCATGGGGAAGCAGCAGCCACCTGGACCACGGATGCCTGATGGGACCCGAGGATTCTCGATGGGACGGGGAAAACCAGTCTTGGTCCAGGCAGATTGATCCAGAGCTGCTTTTGCAAAGAGGTGATAATATGGGATAGTGAAGGGTCCCAAAAAAGGAGTGAAAGAAAATGGAGAGAGAGAGAGAGCTTTATATCCTTCCATTGGGGAATGGTTAGTTTTGCAGACTTTATTTTTTTCCTTACTACGTCAAAATACATCTTTTAAATGACTCTTTATCTTTTTACCTTACAAAGAACAAAGCAAAGAGCCATTCCCTTACAAGAAGACGACAATATAGTGTTTTAAGTGTCATGAAACACTAACTTCAGTTCTTCTGTAAAACGCTTTTTATAATGAAATAATGATATTTTTAGCTTGCCGCTAATTTAACCGAAAACGAGATTAGTGACATAGTAATAACTAATAAGAGACTAGTGAAACAGTAAATATGAAGAAAAAGCTCTTAATTATTGTAGAATATAAAAGATTAAAAAAAAGAGTAGTGTGGTTGAGTCGTCAGTATCAATATTTGCGCTAAAGAAAGAAAAACAAGAACCGTCCGTTTCATACTCTTCCTTCTAAACACTTCAATCTCTCGTCTTTACGACTCTTGCGATAGCTTTCTCCCAAATCCACTTCAATGGCGGAGCTATCTACTCAAAGCCCTAGCCTTTCCACTTCCCCTCCTCCTCCTTCACCGACCCCTCAATCGGTAACCTCGGAATTACCGCCACCGTCTCCGCAGCCTTACTCTGTCTTTCCGTTCTTGAAGGGTGCCAACAGACCGAAACTCCGCGTCACATCTGAGTTCGACAGCGACAGTCTCGTCTTCTTGAACAAAGTGTCTTGTAAGCTTTTCGATAACCTCGCCAAGCTCAAGCTATCATTCCAGAACAACGCCCAGCGCGAGGTTTCTCAGCCTCAGCTTTCTCTCACTTCCAAGTACGTCTCTGTTCTCTATGATCACGAGGAGAAGAACACTTTCATCAAGAGCACTATTGAGGTTTCTCCCCGCCTTCAGCTCCGAGCTCTTCACAATGTCAAGGTACATCTCTCTCTACACCTTTAAAGATTTCAACTTTTCCTCTTCTTTCTTCTTGCCCATTATCCTCCAATCTGTGTTGTTTATTTATGTGGCTCACAACATTGACTTTTGTCGAATTAGGAGCAGATAAAGAAAAAAGAACACTTCTTTTGAACTAAATTAGTAATGAGGCTAATTGACCATGTGGGCGTTACATATGACAATATGTCATCTATGGAACAGAACATTTCTGTGCTTTATTATGGATTCATGTTTCATTGATGGGGTGTTGGTAGGATTTATAATACCTTGTGTCATTGATTTTGGTTTCCTTTCCTGTTGTGCGTCTCGCATTGTTTTTGAGTGGGACGAAATATCTGTCAGAACATCTGAGAGGTGTTCAGTTAGTTAACTATTAGTAGCTATTAAAACTTGGCATTTCCTTGTACAGTTTAGGATTAAGCTTGTAGCTTTATTATTTTCAGTCATTTATTATGTTGGTTGTTACCAGTTTACTAGTGTCATTGATGTCAGGTCGTTTAACTGTATGTTATTGCAGGCACAAGAAGGAGAGGTTGCTCTGGAGGCAAATCTGGCTGAACCTGGCTATTCTCTAGAGCTTTCATCACCTGTTCCTATTGGTTACGTGAGTTCCATTCTCTTACATTGGCCATTTGGTTTGTGTCTATTTTTGCATTTGCGAGTGCTCCTGCAACATGTTGCGTTTAAATGTTTATTTTAACGCCTGACGGTTTTCTTTTCATGCAGCCAAGAGCGACTCTTAAATTCCCACTTGGCGAAGTTTCGATACAAGAGAAAGAAGAAGAGGAGGAGGAGAAAAGCAAGAGAATATTATCTGTTAATGGGATCCTCAAACGTCAAGTTATGAATGGTGTCTGTTCCGCTCTATACGCAGATGAAGAGTTGAGGCTGAAATATGCTTATAAGGTTTGGGCTTATACCAAAATTTTCTTGTCCGCTTTTTGGCGTTGTTATGCAATAACTTGTATAAGGTACACACGCAAGAGAATATCCGTACTGGCCATCTCTTGGAGGTGACATCAAGGCTATACTTTCTTTTTTCATATAGGATGATGCATTGTCTTTTATCCCAACCATCTCCCTTCCGTCCAATGCTGCTTCGTTTGCATTCAAGCGCAGGTTTAGCCCTTCAGATAAGTTGAGGTTAGTGGTCTCTGTGAGTCTCCTCCTTTCTCGTTCTCTCTCTTTTTCTTTTAGTAGAACCATCTTATCTGCGACATTAGTTCTGTATTGACTTTGCCAAAGTGTTAATATCATAATGACCTACTACTATGCAGCTACTGGTACAATCTTGATTCAAACATGTGGAGTGCTGTGTACAAACGCACATATGGTAAAGACTACAAATTCAAAGCTGGCTATGATTCTGATGTACGCCTTGGCTGGGCATCTCTCTGGGTAAAGCACCAAACTTTACTTTTCTTTTCTCTCTTCTCTTATCTGCGAAACCCTTTTATTTCTCGTAGCCTCAAAGCCGAGTCACATGAGTATGATGTAGCATATAAAACATTTACTACACAATTCTACCTAATGTGAGATAGCATCTGATAGTGTATGTTAGAATGGGGTTAATAGAATGAATACCTAAGGCCATCCCTTGCTCTTGAGCTAAGCCTTTTGAGTGAGTTGTAATGGGGAGTCTCTTGTGAGTTTGGTTTTGGAGTCTAGTTTTGAGCTAGAGATTAAAACTAAAAATGTGAGGGTTGTTAAATAAATCGGGTATTGAAACAGGTCGGGGATGAAGCTGGAAAAGTAAAAACGACGCCATTGAAGATGAAAGTGCAGTTCATGCTCCAAGTTCCACAAGATGACATAAAAACATCAGTCTTGATGTTCCGAGTCAAGAAAAGATGGGACTTTTGATGAAAAAATCATGAATCCACATGTCGTTTACACTTGCGTAATCTTTCTCCATGAAGTTGGCTTTTCTCTCATCTCATAAATCGATCTTGTTTTTTTTAGTTGTTTTGCAAAAGTTGGACGAAGAAGATACAAGAAAAGATTAGAGGATAATAAAGCCCTTGTTAATGCAATCGCAATCGTATTTCTTCTCTTCAAGTTTGTTATATATCTTCGAACAGAGACATGCAGACACGCGTTTGTATTAGAGGTTGTGAAGCTATTTACTGTAGCATTCTTTTACATCGCTTTTAAGTTTTTAACCCATTCATTAATCAATAATAACAAAAAAGTCAATCTGAGCCACTTATTGGACTTACAGCTGCAATGGGAATATTCTCCAATTAAAAGAAAAACAAAACACACTTTGGTCTGTGTCCGTGTTTTATCTTCTTCTTCTTCCTCTTCAACATCCGACGCGAAACAACAAAGCAGTGTCGGATTCGGATTGTCACGATTTATCTAAAATATCTGAAGAGCGAGAAGAGAATTGAGAAGACACCTGTTGTGAAATAGATAGATGAGTTCGTCTCTACCACTGAGGCTCCTTCAGCCTCTTACAACAACATCTTTGATTCCTCCTTCTCTTGATTCTTCCTCCCTCAGATCGCATAACCCTTATCTCAATCGCCGATCCTCTTCCTATTCTACTACTACCTCCTCTTGCTCTTCCCAGTGGCAGCTTTCCCCTGCGAGAATACGGCGTTTCAGATCCTCTTCTCCGTCTGTTCCCATGGTAATGTCGCTTACTACTTCTCTTTTTTGCTTATTTCCTTCAAAAAATCAGATTTTGTTTCATCGA
The DNA here is from genome assembly GCA_000411075.1 of Sisymbrium irio. Lineage (NCBI taxonomy): Eukaryota > Viridiplantae > Streptophyta > Magnoliopsida > Brassicales > Brassicaceae > Sisymbrium > Sisymbrium irio. The sequence continues at coordinate 182,971 of KE155318.1, forward strand.
ATTTAAGAAAGTGATAGCATTCGACTGATTGAATTGAGAATGATTGGATGCTTTGACGATTCTATTGATATAAAGCTGAAAGTGTTAGTCTTTTTTTGGCTAAGCATTCATTTATTCTCATCGCTTTCGTCTTCAATGCTAGCATAGTTAGTTAGTTAGGTGAGCTCCGGTTTTATTGGCTCTTGCTGACTTATTATTATTCATTCATTTCCACAACTTCAAAGATTTTATCTTGTTAACATCCGCTTCCTTTGTAAAAAAATTGACTTTTTTGAATTGTCATGACGTTCCTTTATGGCTGACTGATAGGTATTCAAGCTCAAGATTTGATCTTGAGTTTTTTGTGGTTTTCCCTCTTACCTTTATGATTTTTGAGCAGTTGGTTTTCAGCTTTTTCGCTTCACTCTTGTGGAACTCTGATTTTTAAATGCTGTGTATTGTATAGTGCTTTCCCGGCCAAGACAACACTGACATTTGGAGAAATGAAGATGATCCTATTACGTGTGGGCTTGAATCCGATGAAGATACCGGCCTCCGGATTCCTACTCAGGCTCAGGCTATCGTTGAAGGATCTGGTTCAGTTGCAGTTTCTGAGCTTAAACCTGCCGCTGATGTAGATTACATACAAGTAAGACTAGTTTTCTTTTCTGGGAAATACACCGTGCGGCTTTACATGAAGTATACTGTGCTCTTATCATCAATCTTTTAGCTTTATCACTGTAGCTATATATGTAAGACTAGCAGAACTTGGAATATCGGTCTTTGTAGCTAGCTGTGACCGTGTATGTTCTTTCGACAGGAGCTATTAGCGATACAGCAACAAGGGCCTAGATCAATTGGCTTCTTTGGTACAAGGAATATGGGTTTCATGCATCAGGAACTGATTGAGATACTTAGCTACGCCATGGTTATTACTGTAAGTCATTTGAGTTTCATCCTTTGTGTTCGGCTCCAAATCTTTTTTTTTTTAAGTTTTCATAAACCTTCTCTCCGATCCATCTTGGTTCTTGCAGAAAAATCATATATACACTTCAGGTGCATCGGGAACTAATGCAGCTGTTATCAGAGGTGCATTGCGAGCAGAGAGACCAGAGCTTCTTACTGTAATTTTACCACAAAGTTTGAAAAAACAGCCTCCTGAGAGCCAAGAACTTTTGTCTAAAGTAAGCCAAACTGGTTCTTCTGTCTAATATGTTCTGCTATGAGCTAGGATGGTGTTGGATTGTTTACATCTGAATACTCTTCTCTTCTGCTATGTTGTCATTCACAGGTACAAAACGTGGTTGAAAAGCCACACAATGACCATTTGCCATTATTAGAAGCCAGCAGGTTCGTAGGTAGAATCATCATCACACATTGATCTACACAGAATGAAATCTGAGTGAGTTATTGCGTTGTTTTTCTGCAGGCTATGTAATATGGACATCATATCACAAGTACAACAAGTAATCTGCTTCGCGTTTCACGACAGTAAGCTTCTCATGGAGACATGTCAAGAAGCTAAAAATCTCCGCAAGATCGTCACTCTCTTCTACCTCGATTGATTCCACTACCTTCTTCTGGGAACAGAGAAGAAGATACAAGTCTCTTTGTAAATTGTGAATCACCCCCCTCCCATCAAAAACATACACAACATATTACTATTCTTTTTGTCTAAATTTTGAAAAACCCCATCATGATGATTTTATAGGATTTTTCTCAGCAACTGGATCTTTTAGCTTAATTAGCTGATGAAAAACAATTAAGAATAAGACAAAGCACTTTAACAAGATCAATACTAACTGGAACAACTGAATCACTCTCTGTTACAAAGTACAACTCTGTCCAAAAAAGACTGAAACAACAATGTCTCTGAGATTCCCTCCGACAGAGCCAGAAGCTTCACTTCTATCACCCAGCTCAGCATCCACGTCATCATAAGCATCAACTTAAATCTTTCTCCTGTACGGTGATCGCCGGTTCGTTTGTTGGTCCCTTTTTCCACTTCGTTTGCGTTTTGTCGATCCGATGGATAAAGTCGATAAAACTCCGGCAGACGAATCGCCGCGTGATATGTTCCTACGGTTGATGAGGGAGAATTCTTCAGGTAATTGGATTTTTGGTGGTCGTGATTTCGTGAAATTGGCTTTTTTTGCTCGCATTGATTTGTATTGTTATAAAGGTGGTTGGGACAAGAGCTGGGAAGCAGGAGCAACTCCATGGGACTTGGGAGGATCAACTCCTATCATTTTGCGTCTCGCTGAGACTGGTTCATTGCCTAAAGGCAGGGCTCTTGTTCCTGGTTGTGGAACCGTAATGTTCTTCTTTACTTTTTTATTTGTCTCTTTGTCTATAAATATCTCAAAGTCAAACACTTTCAGCTTCTTTGCTTGATTTTATAGTTAAAAGAACCTTTGGTGATGTTGGTTTCGATGGATAGTGAAGTCGTCTTTCCACTTCCTTGTAATCATTTGATTTAAAGGACACAGCTTTTCTTGAACCCACTTTTTTCTCTGCGTGCTTCTGCTAGTGACTATGCTCTTTTGAGTAGCCTTGCATATCACCTGCCTTGTGTGATCAGTTTTTTTTTTTGCATTACTGGCTGATTTTATTATTAATCATTTAGTGATCTTTTCCATGACCTGAATGATTCCTTAACTTGGTTTTCTGCAGGGTTATGATGTCGTCGCAATGGCCTGTCCTGATCGTTATGTCGTTGGATTGGATATATCAAAAACTGTCGTTGAACAATCATCAAAGGTTTGAATAAAATTTTCTCGATTTAGATAATGAGATGGACAGACATGCTCATATCCTCATACAGATGCATGCATCCTGCATTATTGATCGAACTATACTGATTTCTTAAGTCGAGAATCTTGCCTGTACATCCCTTATTCGACTTTCACATTTTGTTTGATCTGAATGCAGAGATTTTCCTCTCTGCCCAATGCCAAATACTTCTCCTTCGTCAATGAAGACTTCTTCACTTGGGAGCCAGCTGAAAAATTCGATCTCATTTTCGACTATACGTATGTGTACAATCTCAATCTCTGCTTCTGGTTTTATTCAATATATAGACTTTAGCTTATATATATTTGCACTATATGACCGTTCTCGCAGTTTCTTCTGTGCCTTTGAAGCTAGCGTGAGACCTCTATGGGCACAACGAATGGAAAAACTTCTGAAACCTGGTGGAGAGCTTATAACATTGATGTTTCCTGTACGCATCATCACATCTCTATTCTCTGATCCGTTTCCTTACGTCTCTGTGATTGCTGAAACCTGGAAAAATGCTGTCCTGTGCAGCTCGATGAGCGTTCTGGAGGTCCTCCTTACAAAGTATCTGTGTCTGAGTAATGTTCTCCTGTTCTCTCTTTTACTTACATCAACATCTCTGAAATATTGTGGCAAAATCTTCACTCTGTAATCTGTCAATGTTGCAGCTACGAGAAGGTTCTGATTCCATTGGGGTTTGAGGCAATATCCATTGTGGATAACGAACTTGCTGTAAGACCACGCAAGGTAAATATTAACACGAACTTTTGAATCAGCCTTAAGATAAATCGATGGAGAATTGCAACTTCGGGTGTAGGATCCAGGTTGATAATGTTACCTTGGAATTAAATTTTCAGGGAATAGAGAAGATAGGAAGATGGAAGAAGAAATCTTCAACGTTTCATTCCACCTTGTGAATTGTTATGATGTTTTATTGATCATTACAGAAGCTTAGAGGCTTCACTCTGAATGTTTAGTGATTTTTCACTGGTAAACCAAACATGTAAGGACCACCGTTGATAGAGATATGAAACACCTGAAAGATATTTGTAAACACACATTCGTAGTGTAACTGTAGTATTCAACATTGCCCTCTTTTTAATCTTTTTTTAGTAAATGGCGAAAATCTAGTTCGCTTTGTGCTCGTCACTGTATCAGGCTTGAATAATCTTATTTCTAAGTTCTTAAATATTCAGAAGGTTGAAATAGTCTTGTTGAGTATATCTCTATATCCATACGTCATGGCTGATTCGGTGTGGATTGATTCTCCAGATAAATTGTAATATTTTACTTTTTTGTTTTCAGTACTTTGAATTATCTCTCTCTGTCGGAGAAAATTATAAGCAGGTCTGGTTATATATATATGTAATGTACAATTATAATATAGCACTCATTCAACAAAGAAAAATAGCTTCATCTGTAAGCACAAGTTCTTTTAGATCGTATAGATCAACCAATGGATATCAAAGAGCCTCATGGTAAACCTCTTAACCGCTATATTGTTTCGCTGGTCTGATACGTAATTTTTGTAATTGCGATGTTAAACGATTACATTCATACTTGTATTGTCATATATGAATGCATTTCAAAGAACATAATTGGTTATGATGATGTTGATCATTTGTTTTTGCATGTTTGTGTTTTTTTTTCTTCTAAGGTGGATGGGAAAAATTGTGGGTAGAGGGACGCACATTGTGGGATTTAGGAGAAGCAACTCCCATTGTTGTTCAGCTCTGCAAAACGGGTTCTTTGCCTAATGGAAGAGCTTTGGTTCCAGGATGTGGAACCGTGAGTCATTTTGATTCCTTCTCCTTTTGTCATGACTCAGATTTTTTCTTGTAAGATTTTCATCGTCTTAGAAGTGGTTTTCGGCAGGGCTATGATGTGGTTGTGATGGCAAACTCTGACCGTCATGTTGTTGGACTGGATCTTTCAAAAACCTCAGTCGAAAGATCAACAAAGGTGAGGATATCTAGTCTGGATGGATGCTTCAAATAATCTTTAAAATATTTGATGTTTAAATCTCAAAATGCAGATGTTCTCTTCATTGCCTAATGCAAAACATTTCTCCTTCTTGAAAGAAGACTTCTTCACTTGGGAGCCAACCCATAGATTCGACCTCATTTTCGACTACAAGTATATATACTTCTTTCCTTCTATAGCTTTATGTGTTTTGTATTTCTTTCTTCATGCGAAGAAGAAGAAAACTCAACCTGATATCAGTGATATGTCTGCAATTATGATAACTCTCGCAGTTTCTTCTGTGCCTTTGAACCTAAAGTTCGACCTCTGTGGGCAAAGCGTATGCAAGAACTTCTGAACCCTGGTGGAGAGCTTTTAACATTAATGTTTCCCGTAAGAGAAAACCATTAAAAAACATTTCTCTCTCGTTGATACAAATATGTATATCGCGTTTTTGAAATGTTTGCTTACCTAATTATGTTACGCAGTTAAATGATCGCGTTGGTGGACCTCCTTACCAAGTATCAGTCTCGGCGTAATTACTTCATCTTCTCCTTAATTCATATTTCATAACTCCAAAATTCCTTAGTGCCTTATGCCTGATCTTTGGCTAAAGAATCAAACTTCTTTAATTTAATTTTGTAGCTATGAGGAGCTTTTGATTCCCTTAGGATTTGAGGTAATCTCTATTGTTGATAACGAACTTGCTCCAGATACACGCAAGGTAAAATACAATTCAACTTTATAACTTCATTAGTTTCGATGTAATAAGAAAGACAAACAAAAAAGAGTGATTTGAATATTGATATAAATTTTCAGGGAATGGAAAAAGTTGGCAGATGGAAGAAGAAGAAGTCAGTGTAATGATTCCTCGTTATCGTCACATTCACATCATCACATGGCTTCTATCTATACGTCAATAAAGAGATTTACATTTTAGAGTTCCCTATAGTCAGAACCGACTGTACTATATTTACGCGTCTAAATAAAGTGTATTTGACCGTCTTATGAATTTTGTAATAATTAAATGTGTTGTTTTTAGCGAGAACCAATGTCGAATTTCTCATGCATGATTTCTACGTTGTCGAAATTGGCACGCCTAGAAAGGCTAAAACTAAAAGACAGTGTAAACACAGTGACACTTCGAAAATTTGTCGTTTTTTGTGTTTCAGAAAATGACGTCGTGTAGACATCCGTTGAAAACTATAAAATCCTTGAAAACTAGGTATGTAGTGTGGATTTTCTCAGTTGAATGCTTATAGAAATATTAAAGAAAATTATGTTTCAATATCGAACTGCAGATGTTCTCTTTGTTGCCTAATTCAAAACATTTCTCCTTCGTGGAAGAAGACTTCTTCACTTGGAACGCAACCAAAAAATTTGACATATTTTTGAGTACAAGTATATATACACGTATTAGTTCCTTCAAGTGATGATCATGGCGGCGGGCCAACGTCCACGTAACGACGGTCGCCGATCTCTCCCCTTGTTGTGTTGTCCTATGTTCCTCACTTTCGTCCGGTGTCTTGTATTGCGTGCTTCAATTTAATAAACTTTCTCTTCCGATCAGAGGTTTTTAATCTCTTGATTTGTGGAGTTTTGTTTCTGAATATTCTCTTTGTCGGCTTTCTAGTTTCTTGCTTTTTGATCTGCCATTTTTTCAAAATTTTGTTTCCTTTTTGATTTATTCTCTAAGCGTCTCCATTTCTTGATATTCCAGTATATTGCTTTTAAAGTTTTGCAAGAAACACATCTTTTTTGCAAGGGAGCTAAAGTAAGTTTTCCTCACGGAGCCAGAATGTTTTAATCTGATTGGTCAAGTAACTTGCTCAAATTTTTTCCTCATAAAAAAATTATATTTCTGTTGGAGAAAATATTCTAAACTGCACTATTCGAGCTTTGGCTAGTTAAGGTGTCAATCAGTACTTTGCAATCACCTTAAAACAACCATATTTGTAAAACCTATAATCCATGTTTGTTGCATAATGAAAAGTAAGGTTTTGTCTCCGTCCTCATGAGATAAAACTCTCAATGAGAAATTAACAATGCAGATGGTGTCAGTAAATTTGCGGACCAAAATAACTTGACGAGCAGTTTTCCGGACCGAATATAGGCCATCCAAATTATTATTTTAAGTAGAAGCCCATAATACCCAAACCGAAAATACTCCGGATTATTCTTTTTTTGTTTTGTTTTTGTCGACTTTTTATATTAACCCATAATGGATAAGTACGATTAGATAAAAAAAATGCTACACGTGTTGCTTTGTGTCCGGCAACGTGTCCAATGATGAAGATATAGAATTGATGCACGGCCTGAGAGCTTCTCCGATGATGTCGCTGCGGGTTCCGACGGTACTCCTGGTTCATTCCAAATAGAATATATCGTAATAAGTTCTTCCGTAAGATCATGCACATGTGTCGTATATCGTTATGTCTTCGACGTTAAATAACAAGACAATGATATTTTATCAAAAAAACAAGAGAATGAGACGGGTAACTAAATCAAATGAATTTCTTATGCATCATTTTCCACGTTGAAATTGGCACACCTAAAAGAGACTGAAACGTGTAACACTGTCACACTTTCATTTTTTTGTCGTTTTATATTTCAAACTCGATGTCGTGTTCATTTTGACTAGTGTACTTACTAAAATGCTGAAATAATTTCAGTTTGAGTGGATATTAGCTCGTTCAAGGTTTTTATTGCTCATATGAAAATGTTGTGGTCCCCTTATCTCTCTAACTACTGACCACTCGTGACCTTAGAAAGGGTGTCCAGTGATGATTCTGATTCTGGAGCCCAGAATGTGTTCACTGAAAATAATATGATAACACCAATATTTTTTGAATAATAGAGTGAAACTAGGGCCACTGATTCCACTTGCTCATACGATGGATAAGAATGTGTCGTTACGATATGGTCATTTCGAAACTGATCGTAACTTTTTTATGCATAACATAAATGAATGTCTCTAAGGATATTACATCTAAACAAAATTTGGTATTTCTATATATGAAATGGATAACAAGAATATGTATATTCGGATATTTATTCCAATAAAAACATCAATATCTCATATCAGAACTCGAATTTTAGATACTGTATGCACATGATTATTTTATTTTTCAATATTCGTAATTAAAAGACCAATCGTAAACAATCTAACCTATACTACATAACCCGTTAGTCCCCTAATTTATTTATACTTTGTTTCTTCTTCTTCTGCATGTCGATTCAGCTAATGATAGCTGGGTAAAAATCTAAAATATTTACGTGCTCCATTGAGAACACACCTAAAATGGGCAAAAAGGCAGTGAGGGTGAAACTGACAGGACAATAATTAATGGCTTATATATAAGATTACTTTTATTCAATTATTGGTTTCTTCTTGTTACATTTATGAATATAATTTTCTGGCCGCTGTAGAGTATATATATTACATCGCATGTGCTTAAAGCACCACAACTTCAATACCCACTAAAAAGAAAAGAATTTCTAGAGCTTGAGAGGAACCCTAAAAATGGCTGAGGAGCAACAAAACTCAGGTAACAGCAATGGTGGAAACATCATTCCTCCTGAAGAAGTTGCTAAGTTTCTGCCCAAAACTGTTGAGGAAGGTGAGTTGATTTATTCTTTCGATCCCTTATTAGTACTTTATGCAATTATAACATAGTTTTAGGCCTTTGGTCGATCTAGTGATATGGAAAACCCATTGCGGATTGTTATAAATCAGTCACAGTAATCAAGATCATATGCTTCTTGATTGAATATATATATTTTTTTTAAACACTGATTGAATCTATATATATTCTTGTTCCACAGCCACAAAATGGATGGAACTATATAATGCTAAAAAAATAGAGGATGTGACTTTTCTTTTTGTCAATTTTGGATTTCGATAGGTAGATAAATACACATGATGTAAATTATAATAAATTAATAGGTGGATGGGAAAAATGTTGGGAAGACGGTGTAACACCATGGGACCAAGGAAGAGCCACACCTCTCGTTGTCCATCTTGTTGAGTCTTCTTCTCTTCCTCTTGGCCGTGCTCTTGTCCCCGGCTGTGGTGGAGTTAGTCTTCTTCTTACTCTTGATCTCTCTCGCTTTCTCTATTTTTTTACCCGGTTCGGTTTAGAGAATAAATATACTGACCAAACTATGATCGAAGCTAGTTCGAATTGGTTTATAGTAATAATTTTATTTTTTTGTAAAACAAATTTATTGGTAATTCTTGAATTTTTTGTTTGGTCATTGATTTTGTTAATCCTGATCTTTAGATGTAATTTAGTGAATCATGATTTCCAAATACAAACCATGAATGTGAGCAGGGTCACGATGTGGTTGCGATGGCAAGCCCCGAACGTTTCGTTGTTGGTTTGGATATTTCCGAAAGTGCCCTGGAGAAAGCTGCTGAGGTTAATATATCATCTTCTCAGGATCTCACTATAATACATTCGTCTTCAACTACTGAATTTTTTTATTAATTAGCTCTGGTTAACATACAGACTTACGGTTCCTCACCGAAGGCCAAGTATTTTACGTTCGTGAACAAAGACTTCTTTACCTGGCGTCCTGACGAATTATTCGACCTCATCTTCGACTATGTGTGAGTTAGCCAACTATTTTAACATAATGTTAGAAAAAAGTAACTAATATTCCAATTAACAAAAAAAAAATTCCAATTAACTAATATAATTAACAGGGTCTTCTGTGCCATTGAGCCGGAGATGAGACCTGCATGGGCTAAATCCATGTATGAACTCTTAAAACCCGATGGTGAACTAATAACTCTCATGTATCCGGTAACTATTTTCATTTATTAATTCTTTCGTGTGATGATTATTCTGTTATTTAATTAGTGACGTAATCATAGAGCATATGAATTATTCTTATTTTGCGATTTTAATTTATTAGATTACCGATCATGATGGAGGACCTCCGTACAAAGTAGATGTCTCTACGTACGTAATTAATCTCTTATTTCTGGTTATGTACATAACGAGAGTAGCTTGAATAACTAACTGAGAATGTTTATGTGTGTGTTTCTGGAGGTTAGCTACGAAGATGTTTTGGTTCCGGTAGGATTCAAGTCAGTATCCATCGAGGAGAATCCATACTCCATTGCCACTCGTAAGGTATAACCATGCACATAATCAACTCGTAATGTCATCATATTGATCAGAATAACCATGCACAGCAAATTAGTACATGGACTATAGTATATATATACCCCCCTAAGTTTTACATTATCAAACCAGAACAATACCACTAGATGTATCTTTGAAAAATATAACTACCTAAAGAAAAATTTTAATCATTTGCTAGTATAATATTTTCTTAGCATGTTATAATCACATAACATAATGCTACTCCTGCCGAATCATATTCGTTGATGCTGTAGAGAAAAAAAGTTTGTATTATGATGTCTTCAACTTTTTCAATGTAAAAATTATTTAGTTTCTTTGCAAAATGGTTTATCTTTTTTACCAATTATCATTAAACTATTCTACTATTTATTTGGTTAATTATACATTAAAACATTTTTTGTCAATTAAAAGGCACTGCTATAACAAAACTGATTTACTTTGTTTTTATTATACACACACAAAGTTCACTATTAAATAAACTGATATGATGTATTTGAAAAATCAAACAGGGAAAAGAGAAGCTTGGGAGGTGGAAGAAGATCAATTGATCCAAGAAAGAGCTCTCTTACTCTTTAGTAAGAATATAGTAAAATGCAGATTCTACTTATTTATTAAGGATGAATTGAAGATTTTACTTTATCTACGTTATCTATGAAGAGTGAAATGAACATTTTACTTTATCTTCTTATATGAACTTTTGTATTTCTGAATTTGATGACTATCAATAATAAGATTAATCTTCTGAGAGATTTTTTATGAAAAAATGTCTTTTTAGTGGCCTCCAAATTTGGTTTTGTTGCTTTAGCCCACAAAAGACTTTGGGTCGGGCTTATATGAACCAGTGGATCAAATAATATAGGTCCGAATGATCAAATAATCACTTTGGACTGGTGATTTTAAAGTTTGATCGATTTTTAGAAGCTATAACTGTTATTTAACAGATTAATATTTCTTTTATAAAAAAAACCAAATTTATGCTGAAATTAAATATATGTACAAATGTATGGATGAAAAAAATATTAAAAAATCATATTGATGAAAAATTTTCATAAGTATATAAGACTTATTATGATGATAATAATGTTCATAAGTATTATATAATACATGTTATTATGATGATGACATTTCTGTAAAGACAAGGTTTTAAAACAATTAAATGTAACACCAAAAAAACTAAAATTACTTTGATTATCCATGTGAAAAAGAAAAAATATAACCATTAACGTATTAATAAATTCTAATACATGTTCGTTTGTAAGTTTGAAAGAACTTTTTATTGTCTTTGTATTTATTCTAAAAATAGTGTTGATTGTTTTTTTTTTCTGTTGAATATTTATTTGGTAATCTTCAATTATCAATTTGTCTATAAGACCTTATAATCTTTTTTTTAATAATAATAATTAAAAAACATTATATTTTGAAACTGTAATATATTAATTAATCCTATTAAATTTTTTATTACTATTTAAAATTAATTAGTTAAAAAATCGATGTTTGAGAAGAAAATGGGAGTGGAGAAGATGGCGCGTATTACAGAGAAATGTCCGATGAAAAAGATGAAAGAAAGAGAGAAACAAAAACTCTCTCCTCCTCTGACCATGTTTCTCCCGAACACTCCGCTCTATCTCTCCCTCTCTCTCTCCTCTTTACATTTTCTTCATCTCCTTTCTCTTTCCTCTCCCTCCTCTCATTCCTCACTCTCTTCCCGCCATGGAAATCCACCACGACAACGACGACGATGACGCTCTTTCCTCCATGAGCTCCGTTCCTCCTCCTCGTAAAATCCATTCCTACAGCCACCAGCTTCGTGCCTCCGGTCAGAAACCTCATCACCACCGCAACCGTCAGCACAGCCTCGACGATATCCCCAAGATCACCGAGCTCGTCTCCGGTTGCGCTATCTCCTGCGACTCCTCCGATGACGAGTTCTACCCTTACGCCACCACAACGAACTCCTCTTCCTTCCCTTTCGCTGGAGACGCGGGAGACTCCGACGACTACTTGATCACGCACCAGCCTGAGATAGGAGAAGATTTTCAGCCGCTTCCTGAGTTTGTCGGGTCCGGAGGTGGCGTGGGGATGTTCAAAGTCCCCACGCGGTCTCCGTTGCACTCTGCACGTCCTCCTTGTTTAGAGCTAAGGCCTCATCCACTTAAGGAGACTCAGGTCGGGAGGTTCTTGAGGAACATTGCTTGCACGGGGACGCAGCTATGGGCTGGACAAGAGAGCGGTGTTAGGTTCTGGAACTTCGACGATGCGTTTGAACCTGGTTGTGGTCTTAGTGATCGTGTAAGGAGAGGAGATGAGGACGCTGCGCCGTTTCATGAGTCGGCTTCTACTTCACCCACCACTTGTTTGATGGTTGATAATGGGAATAGGCTCGTTTGGAGTGGTCACAAGGATGGAAAGATTCGGTCTTGGAAGATGGATCCTGGAGATGAGAATGATGATGATACTCCTTTCAAGGAAGGTCTCTCTTGGCAAGCTCACAAGGGTCCTGTTAATTCCGTGATCATGAGTTCTTATGGTAATCTCTTTTCAAAAACAATCCTCTATAAATGCTGAATTCAGTTTGAAACTCATAAGCTTGATGTAACTGGGACACGTAGGTGACTTGTGGTCATGTTCGGAAGGTGGTGTGATCAAGATATGGACTTGGGAATCTATGGAAAAATCGCTTTCGCTTAGGCTGGAGGAGAAGCATATGGCTGCGTTGCTGGTGGAAAGGTCAGGGATTGATCTCAGGGCTCAAGTTACTGTTAATGGTACCTGCAGTATATCATCTTCTGAAGTCAAATGTTTGCTAGCTGATAATGTTAGATCTAAAGTATGGGCTGCTCAGCTTCAAACTTTCTCCTTGTGGTGAGTATTGGTTTATACATAAAGGTCCAAACTTTTGATGTTTTTTTGTCTTCTCTGCTGTGTTTTTCTTAAGGGTTTAATATCTTTGCAGGGATGGTCGCACAAAGGAGCTACTGAGAGTGTTCAACACAGAAGGTCAGACTGAAAACCGGGTTGAAATGCCATCAGGGCAGGATCAGCCTGCGGAAGATGAAACAAAGGTGAAAATAGCTTCCACTTCGAAAAAGGAGAAGCCACACGGATTCTTGCAACGCTCGAGGAATGCAATAATGGGAGCTGCGGATGCTGTTAGAAGGGTTGCAACAAGAGGAGGAGGGTCATATGAAGATGCCAAAAGAACAGAAGCGATGGTATTAGCCGGGGATGGCATGATTTGGACTGGTTGCACAAATGGATTGCTTATACAATGGGACGGAAACGGAAACCGGTTACAAGATTTCCGTCACCATCAGTGTGCTGTATTGTGTTTCTGTACTTTTGGGGAAAGAATATACATTGGTTATGTTAGTGGTCACATACAAATAATTGATCTTGAAGGCAATCTAATCGCGGGGTGGGTTGCGCATAATAACGCAGTGATAAAGATGGCAGCAGCTGATGGGTACATTTTCAGCTTAGCCACTCATGGTGGTATACGTGGATGGCATGTCATTTCTCCTGGGCCTCTTGATGGGATAATAAGGTCGGAACTTTCTGAAAAAGAACGGACATATGCACAGACAGACAGTGTTAGAATTCTGGTTGGTTCATGGAATGTTGGCCAGGGAAAAGCTTCACATGATGCACTTATCTCTTGGTTAGGATCTGTAGCGTCAGATGTTGGTATTCTTGTCGTAGGCTTGCAAGAAGTAGAGATGGGTGCTGGGTTTTTGGCAATGTCTGCAGCTAAAGAATCGGTTAGACAATAGTTGAAAGAGAGAATAAGCTGATTTGAATGCGTCATATCTGTTATTTTTAACCTCCTTTTGATTCTATATTAGGTAGGAGGAAATGAAGGGAGTTCGATAGGGCAGTACTGGATAGACACAATAGGGAAGACTTTAGACGAAAAAGCAGTTTTTGAACGCATGGGATCGAGGCAGTTAGCTGGTTTGCTCATATCACTTTGGTGAGTTGAAAAGAACCCATGAGATACCTTGTCCACTAGAACAAGTTACAATCTGTATTAGTTTGATGGTGTCATGAAATTATTTTATGTAAATTTAGGGTGAGGAAGAATCTGAGAACACATGTCGGCGATATTGATGTTGCAGCTGTACCATGTGGTTTTGGACGCGCAATTGGGAACAAGGTAAGTAGATCTTTGTTATGAGATTGAATTACCTTTGGTTCCATTCTCTCAAATAATGTGGGTTATTCTGATTTCTGATATAGCGGCATGCTACTTGATTTACTATTGTATGTCAATCCAGGGAGGAGTAGGTTTGAGACTTAGGGTCTTTGATAGGATTATGTGCTTCATCAACTGTCACTTGGCCGCACATCTAGAAGCTGTAAACCGCAGAAATGCTGATTTTGATCACATCTACAAAACAATGTCTTTTTCCCGGTCATCAAATGCTCATAATGCACCAGCCGGTATATCTCTATGCCCACTTTTCACCTCTCTTCTCTTTGTTAAAAGCATCTGCCTGTATATACCTCATGGCTTTTAACTTTTGCAGCTGGTGTGACTACTGGTTCTCATACCACAAAGAGCGCAAATGTAAGCCCCTTTTTGTTCTTCCTCCTGTCTAGTTTTAAGATAAAACTAATGATCACGATTTCCAGATCAATCGTTTTTTCCGTACCTTTGGTTTTGAGTTTCTTGCTTACCTTAGACCCATCACACTTTCTGTAGAATGTAAACGTCAACACGGAAGAGACGAAACAGGACCTAGCGGAGGCGGACATGGTGGTATTTTTTGGTGATTTCAACTACCGGCTCTTTGGTATATCATATGATGAAGCTAGGGACTTTGTCTCACAAAGAAGCTTCGATTGGCTTAGAGAAAAAGATCAGCTGAGGGCAGAGATGAAAGCTGGAAAAGTATTCCAAGGAATGCGTGAAGCTATAATCACTTTCCCTCCAACTTATAAGTTTGAAAGACACCGGCCTGGCTTAGGAGGTACTTAAACCACATTTGTATGCAAGTAAGCGTTTATAGCATATCAAACATTAAAATCTTATCTTCAATTTTTTCTTCTTCAGGTTACGATTCAGGGGAGAAAAAGCGTATTCCTGCATGGTGTGATAGAGTAATATATAGAGACACCCGCACGAGTCCAGAATCTGAATGCAGTTTAGACTGTCCAGTTGTTGCTTCGATTATGATGTAAGCGTTTCTTTCCACATTCAAGAGATTGAAACTCTTCTCAAGACTTTTTTTGTAATAACATTGTTCTGGCGCGTGTTATTGGCAGGTATGATGCTTGTATGGACGTGACAGAGAGTGATCACAAGCCAGTCCGTTGCAAGTTCCATGTGAAGATAGAGCATGTTGATAGATCGGTAAGGAGACAAGAGTTTGGGAGAATCATCAGGACCAATGAGAAAGTCAGAGCGTTGCTTAACGACCTACGTTATGTTCCGGAGACAGTTGTTAGCACCAACAACATCGTTCTACAGAACCAAGATACTTTCGTGCTTCGCATCACCAACAAATGTGTCAAGGAAAACGCTGTATTCAGGATCTTATGCGAAGGGCAGAGTACAGTGAGGGAAGAAGAAGATACATTGGAGTTACATCCATTAGGCTCATTCGGTTTCCCACGGTGGATCGAGGTATCAAATTTAAAACGATTACATTCTTAATCAAAAGTCTCTCAAGACTCTCTATGTTAAGATGATTTGGTCCTCTTTTTTTTGCAGGTGATGCCGGCTGCAGGAACTATAAAACCGGATAGTTCGGTGGAGGTATCAGTTCACCATGAGGAGTTCCATACATTGGAGGAGTTTGTAGATGGGATTCCTCAAAATTGGTGGTGTGAGGACACACGGGATAAAGAGGCAATACTTGTGGTCAATGTGCAAGGAAGCTGTTCTACTGAGACTGTGTGTCATCGAGTCCATGTTCGTCACTGCTTCTCTGCTAAGAACCTTAGGATCGACTCTAGCCCATCTAACTCCAAATCCACGAGTTTGAAGAAGAACGAAGGAGACTCTAAATCTCATAGTAAGAAGAACGATGGTGATTCTGGCTCCAAGTCTCAGAAGAAGAATGAAGGAGACTCTGGCTCCAAGTCTCATAAGAAGAGCGATGTAGATTCTGGCTCCAAGTCTCAGAAGAAGCATGATGGAGACTCCAGCTCAAAATCACATAAGAAGAGTGATGGAGATTCTGGCTCCAAGTCTCAGAAGAAGCATGATGGAGACTCCAGCTCAAAATCACAGAAGAAGAGTGATGGAGACTCTGGCTCCAAGTCTCAGAAAAAGCATGATGGAGACTCCAGCTCAAAATCACAGAAGAAGAGCCATGGAGATTCCAAGTCTCAGAAGAAGAGCGATGGAGATTCCAACTCCAAATCTCAGAAGAAGAATGATGGAGATTCTAACTCTAAATCTATGAAGAAGGATGATGGAGACTCGAGCTCCAAATCCCAGATGAAAACCGATGGAGATTCTTGCTCTTATAAGTCACAGAGTGGGAAGAAGAACGAAGATTCATGCTCTTACAAGTCACAGAGTGGTAAGAAGAGTGAAGGAGACTCTAACTCATACAAGTCACAGAGTGGGAAAATGAACAGTAGTAACTCGTCAACGGGAGAGGAGAGCTGGAATAGCCACAACAAACGTTGAGTTTTGTTTCATGAGATCAGTATATTTACACAAAGTACGGACCTACTTAAAAATTAAAACTGTAGAGTATATGAACGCTCATCACTTGTTTGTATTTTACATTCAAATACCAACTTTAATTTGTACTCTTTTAAGTTCTTTCATTATTAACGTTCATATTGTTTTTGAGTCTCTTTTGATCTTCTGTACGTAAACTTAGAATGAACATTCAATATTTTTGGACCAGGCTTTTTGCTTAATTTCGGTTTTATCTTTTATAAGATGAATCTGACTGAATATAACAAAGAACATAACAAACAAATATTATCCACAACAAGAAGAAACGCAGTCTTTTTGACTCATCCACTGAAACATTGATCATGAAGAAGACAGAAATACAAGAAAATGGCGATTCTCAGCAACGTCTCGTTTTCCTGCAGCAACATCTCTCTCTTCTTCTCGTTCTCATTGTCTCGTTCGCTGCTCACAGGTAAAATCTCCAACTTTTTTTCTCTCCCAATCTCTGAAACGCAGTGTAGACTAAAGAAGAACCCAGAAACAAAAACTGTTCGTTGGTTTTTCGTAGCAGGAAGGGAAAGAAGTGGTCAGTCCATTGGGAGGTTTGGCTTGGTCATTAGGAAAAGAGGTCTCAAAGAGAAGCCTACTTGCACTTGTCTCTGCTTCTCTCTTCTTTGTTGATCGTGCAGTCGTGCTCTTGCTTTTAAGGTAACTCCTATCTTTTTTTTCCAAGATGTTCTTTTGAATGTTAAGACTAAGTAATTTCATAGGTGGAACTCAAATTTCAATTGGTTGAATCTCGAAACGAAGTCTTGATACTAGAGTGTGCAAACCATTGAGTGTCTCAAGTTGCTGCAAACCATGTTTTTAAAAACTCAACTCACTCAGATTTTTCAGACTTGTTTCAGATCTCATCCAAAAAAGCCTACTTGGATTCGTAACCTGAGAAAAGCCTACTTTACTTGGGCCAGGAAAGGCCCAACATACTTTGATTCTGCCTTTCTCTTCCTCGTGGACATCAAAGTAAAGTAATTTTTTAGTTTCGATTTGACTATATAAATCTGAATTGAATGCTGGATACAACTCTAAATGAGTAACAATATCAGCTTCAATACACTAAAAACCAGAGATTCATGTTAATATTTTGTACCCAAAAAAAAGAGTACAACTTAAATTTTCACAATATAAATACATGTTTACAAGTGAAACAAAACAACTCGATCACGGACGCAAATAATACTCTTGCGCCTACGACGGTGTAATGTCACCGAAACACTGTACCCCGGCCCTTTAAACTCATGAAATCAAAGACAACCTTGTGGCATCACCACACCAGCCTTGACTCCTTTAATATTCTTACAAGTCGAAATAGCGGACCGACCTTTGAACGTTAGCTTAATATCGTGCAATCTAATCGCTTGGCACGGATTACTGCGACTGCAATCAAACGTTAAAGCTTGTTGCGTTCGCGAAGTTCCTTGAATGTTCCTATACACAACCTGACTAATCTTCACTCCAGAACCCTACAATATATAATCACACAAAACCAATCAGATTTAATTCGATATAATCCCATTGTGTAGTTTAGGTTTCAATTAAATTTCGGTTAATAATATTTACCTGTTTAGGACAACCTTGATGAGTCGGACAATAATTCTGATCAACAATGATAGGATTCTGAACGTTTTTCATGACCAGATTCTGAAACAAAACGTTCCTCACAAAACCTGTGCTTTGTCTAGCCCATGTCTTGATCCGAACACCATTATCCGAGCCCGAAAAAACAGAGTTTACCAACGTTATGTTCTGTACTCCAGCTTCTTTAGCATCTCTCCCTAGACTCCCAATACTGCCACAATGTATTATCGTAAAAGTCAGTACGTATATATGTATCTTCAAAATATTCGAATCTTGCTCTCCAAGTTATCTTTAACTGTCATACCTGATTCCATGGCCTGGACCGCAGTTGAGTTTAGACATGTAGAGGTTACGAGTTCCAGGACCGATAGAGATACAGTCGTCTCCGGTTTGAAACGTGCTATCGGTTACGGTCACACCAGCAGAACCTTGGACGTGGAGGCCATCTGTGTTTGGACTTTGGTCTGGAGCCACTAGCTTTACTTTCCGGACAATTACATTATTGCAGCTGTTTATCACTAAATGTGTTACTTGACTGTTTATTGACGTTAACCCGCTCACCACGACGTCGTTTGCCCAGTTAAACGTCATCGACTGCAACAACAACATCATCACCAGAAAATATCAAAAGCGTTGTTCATTCAAATTTTTTAATATGAGTACGTATATGACAACTGAAAATGGATAATAATTTGGTGTAGTTATTATTTAGAAATCTAGAAAACCGAATCTAAGCTATGTCAAACGGAAAAGATAAATAAACAAATACCTAATTTTTTATTCAATAAAAAAGAAAATATATACTTTAGTTAATGCATTAAAAAGGTTAGTTAAGTCGGTTATCTTACTCTGGCTCCTGCAGGACAACTCTTTCCGGATTTTCGACAAGCCCAGAAAGAAGCACCTCTAGCATCTAACGTTCCTCCATTGATCGAGATCCGGTTAACTTTCACGAACAAGATCCAATAACCGGAACTACCCAAACCACGGTAATCCGAAGGAGCTACAATCGTTCCATAAATCTGAAACGTGATTCTACTGCGGCACGGACCGCGAAACTCCACCGGTTTTAGCAAGAAGCTCCCTCTCGGGACCGTGACAGTGACACTTGCAGCTGAACGGCAAGCCGCTTGCCACGCGCCTAGGAAGGCTTTTGTGGAATCGGTTCGACCGTCCGGTTTAGCACCGAAGCTGACGACATTATAATTGTAAGCAGCCATTGACGTTCGCATAAGCAAGAAGCTTGAGAAGAACAGCAGCAAAACAGCTACAAGCTTATTATTATTATTATGATCCATTTAATGTTTCTTACAAAGAGAAAGATGGATAAATCTTTGTAGATATTAGATTTGAAAGTATTTATGTTTTGTGTTTTAGGTGAAGTGTGAGGATGAAGGAAATGGATATGGTAATGACGGGTATTTATATGTAATTGTATATACACTTGTGTGTTTAAATATTTGTATTTTGAATACGTTGACTTCATTTTAATTATAATGCTAATGATTGTTTGCTCATGTTTGATTAAACTCAAATGAATGAAATGTACGGTTCGCATAATCGCATGTGATGATGATAAGCAGTTGTGAATTCCTTAAGCAAATAATGTTGATCTATAAACGAGAAAGCATGTGATCCATGTTCACTTGTATAATTTATTTATTAACTTAATTCGAGAATGTGATATAGTATTAAGTAACTAGCAATTGCGATAGAAACAACTAAAAATTATGCAAGTGTCCGTGGACTTTTTATTTTGTTCTCCGGCTAAATGATATGATAATATAGTATTTCTCTAGAATTTGGAAACGAATACGAGGACCAATAGATCAGGGTTCATGTATAGCATAATCTATGGCATGTGACATGTGGGCTGTGGAGATTTCATAATCATATTGTAGCCGTAGAAGACGAAAGACCTCCGAATCCTACGGCCACGAGTAGCATAAGTCAATAAAAGCTATCGGAAAAAGATGGGTTATTGAAAGTCAACCAATGCTAACTTACCACGTCATAAGAAACAGGTAACATGGGATAGGGAATGTAGTAGGATAGATATATATATGGTAATTTGGGAAATTAACATATACTTAGAATAATTATCACATGGGTTTACGTGAAGGATCGATGAACATGAATGGATGATGGACCGTACCGTTATCAATGATGGTTGGTCTCAATTCTTTCATTGGCTTTATTCTGCAACTGACCTTATAACGTATTGTTTATTTTGTTTTTGATTTGATTATTCGAACATGCTGGCTTGAGACAGAAGGTAATGTCAAAAAGCTATACAGAGAACAAAGCAACCAAGACTAATTGGTTTAATTAGTTTCTTTCCTAGAAAGAACCCGATATCTTAAAAAAGTGGAGTTAACCTTTTTGTCTTCGCGAAAAAAGAAAACCGATAATCTCGATGAGAGGTGTGTTCTAATTCATGATGGATTTAAACTGATGTGAGGACTTGAAATCAGTACCTTCAAGTACAAGCTTATATATTTCATGGTGGGAGACTTAGATATTTTGAAAATAAACAAGGTTATTCAAGACACAAGGACCCAATCGTCTTCTGCGAATAAGATACCTTAGCATGTCGCTTTATACTTAAAACCTTAGCCATATAAGATAAGGATTACTCTTTAATTCATAGATAAAAGTCATTAATCAAGTAGAAGTTTCAGGGATTAGGATCCAATACTCGGAAGTACCTATATTCCAGTAATTTTCCGGAACCACGAGGTTTCATCGATTATGAAAGTTACAATGTTTTTGCAAGGACCCCAAAATACCAGATTGCGTACCAGGTATGTTCCACGAGAATGTAGACCATGGCTGGAGCCTGTGAGTCGCATGCTAATGACCATGCCGTCAAAAATGACTTAGTCGAGTCTGTTTTCCCATCACCTCTACTTCCACATGTTTGTATGTTAAATGATGGCATTGCGTTTGATGAGTTGATAAGAAGAAGACGATATGATGGCACAAGGACTTTATGTTATTTTGTTATAGGCCGGCCATCTTAACTTTTATTTCTTTTAATTTAGTTCTATGGGCCTATGGCTTTATATGATTATAATGATAAAGGAATTATTAGAAAGGTCACATATATAGGATTATGTGCCTATGGCTTTTTGTATTAGTCTATTCTCTGTTAAAACACTATGTGTATTAACGACTAATTGACCCAAAATGTTACTTGATATATAGATTTATTTGTGTGTACAACTGTACTAATGTCTATCGTATATAACTAACTATATACATGCATATGGCTAATGATAAATTTTGAAGCGAAAGTGGTCTGGAGATTAAGAGCATGCATGTGGCTAATGATAAATATTGGAATACTCAACCACGCGCTAACCCAAAAACAAAGTCACTTTGATCTGTCAGATGGAACTTTACTTAACCCAAATAATCTTATATAGATTTGTTAATTACTTTATTGTCTCATGTTATTCTATGGCCGATTTTCGATACAAAACTGTTGTTCACATTATATTTTAGATCAATAAACTTTATAGCGAACAATCAAATTGATTGCTTCTCTTTATTTGACCAAAGAATTCACCACTTTTAACTTCGGATGAATCTAAAGCTGTTATGAAACATCAAACAAATTGGACAAACATCACCGTATCACATATCTACATCCAACAATTACTCTTAGGGTTTATAAATATACCCCAATGATCAAATCTTGGATTTCTGATTTCACATACAATTCCTTGGAACCATAACTCCAGAGGCTTGTCCATGAGCGTTCTTGCAATAAGAAGCAGATGATTTTCTCATGTAAGTGAGTTTAATGTTTTTTAACCGAAGTCCTGTACAATGATTGCTTCCACTACAGTCCAGTTTCACAGCTATTGGCGTTGTTGTTGTTCCCTTTATGTTTGCAAAAGTCACTCCACTTATCTTCACACCAGAGCTCTATAGATCAATCATAACAAGCTTCCATTAGAAAGAATAAAAGACTATATAAGAGACTTGATCTACCCCTAGGTTAGGATATTCACCTGACGAGGACACCCTTTTCCATTAGGACAATAGTTTTGATCGATGATCACTGGATTACCGACATTCCTCATTACCAAGTTTCGAAACTCCACGTTCTTCACAAACCCATTGCTCGGCCTAGCCCAAGTCTTTATTCTGACTCCGTTTTGCGTCTTGGTGAAAATAGAGCTCGTGACAGTAATATTCTGCACACCTTCCTCGTTAGCGTATTCCCCAAGACTCCCAATGCTGCATCAAATTTACAAGTGAAGCCATGTTAATTAATGCCTTAATTAGTACGATATCATCATATTAAAATGATAACTATTAAATTTAGTTACCTGATTCCATGTCCGGGTCCACAGTTTAAGCGTTCGATCCATATGTTCTTAGATCCTTGATTAATAGCAATGCAGTCATCACCGGTCCCAATGACTCCCCCACTAATGGTGACTCCAGAAGAAGACTGCACGATAATACCGTCAGTATTAGGGCTTCCACTTGGAGCCCTAATTCTTATGTTCTGAATCCGAACATTAGAAGAATGATGAATCGTGACGTGAATATTCTGACTATTTAACGACGTCAGCCCACTTAGTAGGACATTATTGCACCAGCTAAACGAGATAGACTGCGAAAGAAACCATATATATATTAAATTTTTGATTATAAATATGAAAATAGCTAGCTAGCGAATAAATTGAAACAGGGTGTTTTTATAAACATACCCTTGCACCCTGAGGACATTGACCACCTTTCTTTCTACAAGACCAATAACCATATCCTCTAGCATCAATGGTTCCACCGTAAACGGAGATCCGGTTTACCTTAGCGAATAGAATCCAATAACCAGATGAACCTATGCTCCAGTAATTTTCCGGAGCCACGAGTTTTCCGTCGATTTTGAAAGTTATACTGTTCTTGCAAGGACCCCAAAAAACTAGGTTTCTAACCAAGTATGTTCCGCGGGGAATGTAGACCATAGCTTGAGCCCGTGAGCCACATGCTAATGACCAAGTCGTCAAAAATGAATTGGTCGCGTCTGTTCTCCCATCACCTCTAGCTCCGTATCTTTGTACGTTAAACGATGGCATTGCGTTTGATGAGTTGATAAGATAGATGGCGACAATGAATAATAATATGATGGTGCAAGGAGAAGAGATGGTACTGGCCATCTTTGGTTTTCTAAGTTTTTGATGGCTCTGTATGATTATAGCGACTTAGGAAGAGGTTATGAGAAAATTATTTATATATATAGGGAGAAAAAATATTTTGTATTTGATCGAACGATCCGTGAATTTATGACTAATCGAGTTATATGCGGTGCATTAATAAATAGAGCTGATTCCATGTTATATGATAATGTACTTAATTATGGCTTAAATGTACAACTTATTATTGTACGAATATTAGTCTATGGGACGTACGTACTGACGTATGATAACATTTCAAAACAGAATACAGTACTCCATTTCCATGTTATCAATATGCACTTGTTTGCTGCCTTTCCTTTTCAAATTAATTAATGGTATTTATAGTTCTATTGTATGTATTTCATACAACTCATTTTGAATATTTTCTATTTTATGTTACATATATTTTCAAAAAAATTTACTGAGATAAAAATTTGCGCAGATTTTTTCATTATTAATTTCATAATTTTTATTAATTTGCGCAGTATATCTAAATTCCAACACCACGTTGAAGTACAAGATAGAGCGAGATAGGATAGGCTCTGAAAAAATGATATGTACGGTTCTTCACATGTGATGATAATTGATAAGCAATGAGAACTCTTCAAGCTTTTAACAAAAGATGAGAATTATTCTAGGCTACTTTTAAGGGTAGACGACTAAAAAGCATGTTCCACGTTCCGCTTTATACGTACCGACAACTAGCAAGCTAGACAAGAACTTGCTAGTGGAGACATTTACTTCTTGCTTTTTTATTTTTTTGACTGGATGTTATAAATCGGAGATAAATGATACAACGAATACATATATCACTCACGCCCTACCTCAATGGCCCTTAAGTATACACAGCCCTATACCAAAAACCAACGTACAACCCATGAACATAGGCTCCAAAAACAGTCAAACCTGCACAAGAACTTCAGAAACTACAGCAAACAGTACGAGCATCGAATACAGGCTCTAACAAACAGTCGATACGTTTAAGTTTTAAGCTATTTGGAATAATAGAAAGCATTCCAGATGCTAATTTAATTTACTAGGAATAAACTCACACTATGTATATATATAATGTTTACTCCTTTGATAGATTATCATTTATGGTATGAAATGCTATAGCCTATAGGTAGATTGTTACATCTTGATCAAACAAAACAGAAAATATTATATTCATATATGAGCCTTATGTTAGGGGAATGGCATGTGACAAGTGGTGATGGAAGGGAGGAGATCCGATCTTAGCCGTCAAAACGAATTTGCGGTACTGTACAGCATACAGTCAACGTAAGAACCTCAAATAACTCATTAACCAATGACTTATGGCCACGCCATCCAATCAACTCACATGATATTGAAAAGAGTATCCAATCACCTTCGACTTGAATTGCTCTCTTTTTTTTTTTTTTCTTATTGACATGAATTTTGTTGTTCTTACTGATTATCGGTTGATTAAATTTATGTAATAAGTATTTTCTTCTAACAAATCAAAAATTTTGAATCTAGAAGTAAAGATAGAACATTAATTTTCTTTAGAATGTCATATTTATAAATTTAAAAATAAATTCATATTAAACTTTATTTGGTTCACATAATAAATTTGATACATGTTTATTGATTGCTTTATTATCTCTTGTAAATATGTGGTCAATTTTTGTAACACAGTTGTTTTTGGCATATATTACAGATAAAATGAAATTTCAAGCAAAACAGAATCGGTACAAAGCACATTGATAGAGAGAACAACCAAATTCATTGCTACTCTTCATTTCCATTCACACCAAAGAATTCATCACGTTTAAATTCGGATGAATCTAGGATTAAGAAACATCCAACGAATCAAACAAGCGTCACCTTAAAACATATCTACACCCGGAAATTAATCTTAGGGTTTATATATATAATTTCAATGATCAAATCTTGGATTCCTGATTCACATACAATTCCTTGGAACCATAACTCCAGAGGCTCGTCCATGGGCATTTCTACAATAAGAAGCTGATGATCTTCTCATGTAAGTAAGTTTAATATCTTGTAACCTAAGTCCTGTGCAATGATTGCTTCCGCTACAATCCAACTTCATAGCTATTGGTGTTGTTGATGTTCCTTTTATGTTTGCATAAGTTACTCCACTTATCTTCACACCAGAGCTCTGTATATATGATCAGTCATAACAAGTTTCCATTAGAAAGAATTTAAGACTATATAAGAGATTCGAGTTAGGCCGAATCAATTAGATTATTCACCTGACGAGGACACCCTTTTCCATTAGGACAGTAGTTTTGATCAATTATCACCGGATTATCCACATTCCTCATTATCAAATTTCGAAAGACTACATTCTTAACAAAACCTCTGCTCGGTCTAGCCCAAGTCTTTATCCTTACTCCATTTTGTGTCTTGGTGAAAACAGAGCTTGTGACGGTTACATTCTGCACACCTTCCTCATTAGCGTAGTCCCCAAGACTCCCAATGCTGAATCGAATTACAAGCAAACCCCCATGTTACTTAGCGCCTTAATAATCAGTACTAAATCATTATATTAATTAATTCGATTATTGTTCATTTTAGTTACCTGATTCCATGTCCGGGTCCACAGTTCACACGTTCGATCCAAATATTCCTAGATCCTTGACTAAGAGCAACACAGTCATCACCGGTGGCAATGGTTCCACCACTAATGGTGACTCCAGTAGAAGACTGGACGTGGATACCATCGGTGTTAGGGCTTCCACTTGGAGCTCTAATCCTTATGTTTTGAATCCGAACATTAGAAGAATGATGGACTGTGACGTGCATATTCTGGCTATTTAACGATGTTAGGCCACTTAGCAGGACATTGCTGCACCAACTAAACGATATAGACTGCGGAAGAAACCATACCAAATTTTTTATTATATATACCAAAATAGTTAGCTAAAGAATTAATCAGGTTTTGACATAAACATACCCTTGCACCTTGAGGACAGTGACCACCTTTCTTTCTACAAGACCAATAACCAGCTCCTCTGGCATCAATGGTTCCACCGGAAACCAAGATCCGGTTTACCTTAGCGAATAGGATCCAGTAACCAGAATTACCTATACTCCAGTAATTCGATGGAGCCACGAGTTTTCCATCGATTTTGAAAGTTATAGTGTTTTTGCAAGGACCCCAAAAGACTAGGTTTCTAACCAAGTATGTTCCACGGGGGATGTAGACCATGGCTCGGGCCCTTGAGCGGCATGCTAATGACCAAGCCGTCAAAAGTGGTTTGGTCGCGTCTGTTCTTCCATCACCTCTAGCTCCGTATCTTTGTACGTTGAACGACGGCATTGCGCTGGCTGAGTTAATAAGAAAGAAGACAACGGAGAATAATATGATGGCTACAGGAAAAGAGATGTGTTTGGCCATCTTAGATTTTTTTCCTAGTTTTCGATGGCTTTTTACGACTATAATGATTTACAAGAAATAATGGGAAACGTATATATATATCTATATATGGAGAAAAGACTTTTTGTATTAGATCAGACAATTGGTGTATTAATGACTAATCGCGTCATACGCGGTGCATTAAAATATAAGTGACCCAAATTTTACTTGATTCCATGGTATATTTAATCGTAATATACTTATGGATTTTTGCGTACAGCTTGTTATTGGACGAACATTTAGTCTATGAGACATTGAGACGGATGAACTGCAAAACGATAGTCAGTTTCCATGTTATCAATATATATAGATATATATGTGCAAATGTTTTTTTTGGTGAATTATATGTGCAGATGTTTATATTAGTGAGTTTCTTTTTCAAATTAAGTGATTGATTCAAAATGTATTTTCTTCTTAACATTTAAAATCTGTTATTTCGATTAATATTCTTTAGAATTTTTAATGTTATTAGTATTAACATTGAAACGAAGGTTTCACTATATATTCTAATCAAACTCAGGTTATAAAATATAAATAAATAAAATATGTTATATTTACTCGGTAATATATAAAACAAAACCAAGAGGAGAAGAAACCTAGAAACAAAGGTTATCTGTGACAGTTGGAATTGATTTATTGTAGTCTCACATGGAGGACATTTTGCAGGATAATTGGGCGGGAATATATGCAATTCATGGCTCCTGCAAACGATGTATACCTTTAATCAATTCTATGGTCGAAGGAAACAATATTGAGCACTCAATAGTTGAAATTTTTCATATAAGAATATACATATTTTTCCTTTTATTGTTAGTTATTTCTGAATGAGATATTCATGAGCCTTGAGACAACAAAACGCCTATAGTTTTAATTTGGAGTGTCACGTTCTAGATCTAGTCCTCTTTTTCTTTATGCGTTGTATCATATTACTTGCTTATTTGGATAAACGCTCGGATAATACATTCGCTCGGACATATTACGTTGTATCATATGTCACTGCTTAATCCATAACATGTCCCATATAACGGAAGTAAATCAAAATCGTAGGAAAAAAAAAAAGAACAATAGTTTTTAGTTTGTGGGCCCATTTTCTATGCAAGATTGAATGTCTCGTTTACTTTTCGGAAGCCCAACTTCTTCCTGTGTCCAGTAACATACTTTTTTTCTCAGGCAGGCTAGAAACGAAACATACCTTTCTTTACAACAAAGATAGCATGAATGAAATCGACTGAAAACTAATGGCATTTGCGATCTGAAGAAACAGAACTAGACACTGATTTATTCAGTTGAATAGTTAACTTAGATTGGTATATCGCTTAACAAATCGATTTGACTTTATTTCAAGATCACATGGCTAATTAAAGCCTATGTATGTTGGCTAATGTCTATAAATATATTCTTGTGCGTAGTCGTAGAGCTCAACAACTAGATTAATCAAATGGTCCACTAAAAGGCCATAACCCCCAATAAAATGAAGAATATTCATATATACGGGTGGTGTAGGCTTGTAGCTTGCTACCTCTAGCATTAGAGCTCGATAAAATTCCTTTGTGTGGGATAAACCTGAACTAGTGGGTATCGTGGGATAAATTAATATGGATTACTGAACTTCGGGAAAGAAAATATTCATGAATTTATTTTCTCTTTTAACATGATCTGATCGAGTTTTCAAATTTAATTTAGTCCAACGTATGGCAAATTATAATGGTTCTGCAATATCACTGAACATATATTAATCACACTACTATTAACTACTATTATCTTGGTAATATTCAGCTATTTCGAGTTTCATAAATTTAGAGACCAAATAAAGAAAATTTATATTTTGAGGTTTTTGACTTCAATTACTTTTCTATTATTTTGGCTTTGATTGGTGACATGCAGTGTTACATCAAATTATAATATCTGTTATAACTCAACTATAATTGTGTTGCGTGAATTTAAACGTATATTTCTGAGATCCTGTAATGCATGTGATCGGCCCTGGACAACATAGTTTGATAGTTATGATTTTATGGACAACAATATTAGAAAATATGTATGATCGAATCGTATATTAGATCAAAGATATCACTTCATACGTAGGTAAAGTGTTGCCAGTTGAGTTTATGATGGTTTGATTTATGGGTTTGGTTTAAATTAACTAAACTCTGTATCAAATCAGATGCTCAAGACCTTATCCGACCTATCAAAACATGTGAACAAATTAAGAAAATCTACGGAATTCTTCACAATATATCAAAAATAGATGTGGATTGGTTTCGATTTGCCTCGACTAATTCGACTTTGATTTGGTTTTCTTTGGTTCAATGTGTGTTCCGATAATTAGTCCAGGAAGCAATAAACAAATTCTAAAACAATTACAGATTATATAACATACCCTTTAACTTGAAAAACGCACATGGGGGTGGGAATCAGATCTATAATCATAACTTATAATTAAGAGTGGATTAGCAACGTAAATAACTTAGGCTAGCAACAAGCTTATCCTATATACATACGCAAATGTTCAGAGCAACTTTCTTCTAGATGTAAGGAAAGATTGAGTCACACTTAACTTCGATCCTTGAACATGCAATTAGTATTAATACGGCGCATCATGATCATTCCATTGACCTTGATTAATTAAGTAATTACTGGAAAAGTATACTCGACTAATTGATTAGTTAACTAATCTCCTCTCGTCTTATATATCTCAAGTCTGATCCTCTCCATTTACACGTCAATTGAAGTGCATGAACTTGAAAAATATGACTACTCTAATGTTTGACTTAAGAAAACATTCAAGTATTAGTACATGAGAAATCTGAAGAACCTTTCGGTGTGATCATTGGGCCAATTTCTTCTCTCTTATATTTTTTTTATATGTAAACAAATTGGCCCAATATCTCCTCCGCATTATTTTCCACTTGTCACGTTCCGTAACCATGTTGCTCCAATCATCGAAATATCGTTTTCTCGTTCATACTTGTTCCCACATTGTCAATCCTTTGTTGAGAGTGGGAACTCAGGATCACATATAATATTTTAATAGTTTTTACCTTATCGCATCAAACCTTGTTTTTACGTTGCTATTCAAAAAAAAAAAACGAATTGCCAACTAAAGCCAATCGTTTACTAAAACATAATTGGCCACACGCATTGATCTTGTGTCACCACTCTCCCCAAATCATCATGATTATTGCATATGCAGCATAGCCAACGTGGGCCGTGACCATTTAATATTAGTTCCTCGTTTCTTTTCAACCATTCATCTGTTTTTTTGTAAATTACCAATTTGAACCACAATATTGCCAAGGATCTATAAGCAAGAGGCTTAAACCACTTGGCTGCTACCTTAAGATTATAAAATAGATGGTAGAGGTCACAGTCAAGTATAAACGAGAGAAGCATGGACATTTATTTAAAAAATAGGAAAGGAGACGAAAACAGAAATTATACATGATCTCAATCCCTACAACATTTGAGAAAAATATACGTGGAGAATGGTTTCTCTTTTTCAAAGAGTTATCGAGTCTTACGCATACTAACAAGACATCAATTAAATGAAGACAAAGCCAGCAGTTCTCAGTCAAAAGAACGTCTTGTTTGGTTTTCTTACTGTGCTTATAAACGTTAGTTCTCGGTCTCCATCATTAATTTCCTCGACGAAATACGATGGGTCAGATACGAAAGCGTACTTTCAAATTTCTGTTTTAAATAGAGATATTTAACATTACAAAATACTTTCACGTTCAATTTTATTTTAAATGAATATTACTATGCATGTCTGCATTGCGCACAGGGGCGAATCTTACTCGGGGGTGCAAGTGCAAGTGCACCATTAAATTTTTTTTTTAAAATCATGTTATGCATAATAATTATTGTTAAATTAGCTCAGTTGAGAATGGTTGCACTTCCATCCAATAATTCCTTAGATTGGGAGTTAGATGCACCTAATTTCGCATATTCTTTTTATTATTTTTTACATATATGTGCATATATAATATGTTTTATCTATATTTTTAATATATGTGTATATATAATATGTTTATTTATATCATGCATATACTAAATATTTTTCTGGATTGGCCCTGATTGCGCATATGATTAGTACGGGAAGTTTAGGTACTTGAGCATAATTAGACAAACACTAATTATAAACAACTTCACGGGATAAATCATTTTTATCAAAAGTTTAAAACGGATTTGTGATATGTTCTTTTTATCCATACTACGTGATTTTCGCTAATACACTTTTTCCTTGAGTTAAATTAACAAAAGAAATAAAAGTTAACTAATTTTTGCGGCTTGGCCATCACGTTGGCGGTGCAGCCAAAAGTGTAAAGACTTTGCGTGTTCTTCTCATGAATTAACGAACTCTTCGCATTTCCACGTACGTTGTTTCGTGTATTTCTCCAATAAAAATATATTGACCATTGCAGTTTCACTTTTCTACCTATTTTCTATTTCTATTTAATTACAGTAATTTCGTATTTATAATCGGAATTCAGAACTAAACTCGAATCTGTCCTAGCTTGAAATCTGTAAACGCCGGAGCTAAAACTGCTTTGCGCGCCAAAGTGTAAGTTATGATAGGGTATATATATATATATGTAGTCTATCATTTTTATCTGAGCATTGCTCTAAATTTTACTCACATGACCGATAATAAAATAAAATAATTTTTTAAATTATTGCAAGAACCTAATATTCCATTTTTAACGGTAACCGATATTAGATACATGTCTGTATGATGCGTTTTGGATGAATAATAACAATCATGCAAAACAAATTCACACCTAATTTCTTATTCATTCAAAAGGTTGCTTTATGTTCATGCCAAATCCAATAATCATTTCTTTATTCTAAAAAAGAGTAAATAAACAAATCAAAGAAAAACAAACAAAAACATCCTTTCATATACAACACAAACACTATAAATACATTCCATAACCGTTAAAACTTCACACACCACCACCACTACGGCACTACTCCACTCTCTCTCTCTCTATCTTTCTTTCCCTCTTTAATTATCTCTAAACAAGCGTACGTAGCGATATACAATGGCTTCAGTTCTTTTTCTCTTCGCCTTCTTCTTCTGCATATCCTCCTGTTCTGCTCAATCCTACAATGTATTGTCTTTTGGAGCTAAACCGGACGGAAAGACAGACGCAACCAAAGCATTTATGGCCGTTTGGGAAACCGCTTGTGCCTCGTTTCGTCCCGTTACTATTGTGGTTCCTAAAGGACGATTCTTGGTAAGGAGCCTTAATTTCGACGGTTCCAGGTGCAAGCCCAAACCCATCACGTTCCGTATCGACGGTACGTTGGTGGCACCGGCTGATTATCGAGTTATCGGAAATGAAGACTACTGGATTTTCTTCCAGCATCTCGACGGCGTCACCGTCTACGGCGGAGTTCTTGACGCTCAAGGAACTTCTCTATGGGATTGTAAAAAATCCGGCAAGAATTGCCCCAGTGGAGCCACGGTACGTAACGTCCTACAAGTCTACCTATTTTCGCTTATATTTTCAGTCCTATAATGAATTCTCTATGGAACAATTTACTTCTAATAACCTAAACATTCTACACCTCAAAATTTGGGACGGTTACGCCAGTGACACTAGCTAGACATTGCCATTTTTTTACGAAAATAAGAAAAATAATTTCTAAGTATTGATGTGACTACTAATTATCCAATAGTGTGCTCAATCGCAGATTACTAATTATCATACCAGATAAACCAGAAACGAAA
Source organism: Sisymbrium irio (assembly GCA_000411075.1). Lineage (NCBI taxonomy): Eukaryota > Viridiplantae > Streptophyta > Magnoliopsida > Brassicales > Brassicaceae > Sisymbrium > Sisymbrium irio. Next base: position 215,453 of record KE155318.1, read on the forward strand.
AGGCTAAATTAGCTTGTAAGATAAATTAAAATTACTTTTTTAAAAGGACATTATATAACTAGTGACACACTTTTCTGAATGATGAAGTTTTTAACGATTTCTTAAAGATCAATCCCACCATTCCCAATTCACATGGACCAAGTGACCAACCATTAATTGATTCATATATCATTATCAATATATCGTATGTAATGTAAATATGTAATTAATAAATGAGACGGGTATTATCATGTGAATCGACAGACCATAGGGTTTCAGAGCTCAAGCAATGTCGTGGTGTCCGGGCTAACGTCACTCAACAGCCAGATGTTCCATGTCGTCATTAACGGTTGCGAAAACGTAAAGCTTCAAGGAGTCAAAGTATTAGCTGCAGGAAACAGCCCCAACACAGACGGTATCCACGTTCAGTCTTCCTCCACCGTCTCTATCTTCAATACCAAAATTTCCACAGGCGACGATTGTGTCTCTATCGGTCCCGGCACTAACGGTCTCTGGATCGAAAATGTTGCATGCGGTCCGGGTCACGGTATCAGGTATAAATTGGATTACTTCTCAATTACATAGTGTCATATGGTAAAATTATAACCAGGACAGACAAACATAATGTTTCAAATCAAATAGCAGAAAATTACTACTAAAGATTTATATACTGCAGTTATATGATTTGATATATGGTTGGTTTGATAACTTTTGTATATAAGTAAAATCCATATTTTGATTTGTAGCATTGGGAGCCTGGGGAAAGATAGCGTGGAGTCAGGTGTACAGAACGTGACTGTAAAGACGGTGACGTTTACGGGAACCGATAACGGAGTGAGAATCAAATCATGGGCCAGGCCCAGTAGTGGATTCGCTAGAAACATCCGTTTTCAACATTGTGTAATGAACAACGTACAGAACCCCATCGTTATTGACCAAAACTATTGTCCTCGTAACGAAAATTGCCCTCGCCAGGTACACAACTTAATTTAATCAGGTAATGTAGATATATAAAAATATTTGATATAGGGGTTTAATGATTTTTTGTTTTTTACGGCTACTTTAGGTTTCGGGGATCAAAATCAGCGATGTGTTGTTCGTAGATATACATGGAACATCGGCGTCCGAAGTTGGAGTGAAACTTGATTGTAGTCCTATGAAACCGTGTACCGGAATTCGACTTGAGGATGTTAAGTTAACGTACCGGAATAAACCGGCTGCATCGGCTTGTGTCCACGCCGGAGGAATAGAAGCTGGATTTCTCCAGCCAAACTGCCTATGACAACAAAAGAAAGAGAAAATTGAAACATGTGTTTCTTGTTATTATTATATCCCAAAGTTATCAGTAGTGGTATTTGTAAATTGTAATTTCGTAGTTTCCGTTCCGATTCGTATGGCTCGGTGAAATTAAGGTGCATGAGTCTGTGGCTGTTGACGGCCCATTGGGTCTAGAGCCTGGCCTTGCTTTGTAGAATATGGCCCCTAGCAACCATTCATGTTTTTGATATGTGTTGTGCAACTTGTTGGTAGTTAAATTGTATTGTTTTGATCTTCCTATTTGGGGACTTTCTTTTGAATCATTGGTTTGAATTTTCTCTTTATCGTTATATATGTTTTTTACAGTTTTGATTTATCCAAAAAATACAAAAGATATTAAAGACAACCTCCTCAATTTCGCGCCATTTCCATGTGTTTGTATAACGAAGGTGGCTTAGTTTGTTTCGGTTGGTGCATTATTTTAGTGGCTCCGTATTTTACTCTTCAATGTAAAGAAAATGCTTAGCAATTTTAAGTCACGGCAATTCAACTTTTAAATTAACAAAAACTATATAGATTTGTGTTTCATTGAACGTAGTCCACAAAATTGATTTTGCTGACTGACCAAAAAAAAAGATATTTACTTGTATAAAGACTTTTTTTCGGCTCGATTTTGGTGGTAGCGGTTCTGTGTTACTCGTGAGAGTTTCTTTCGGCCGGTTTCGTCGTTCCTTCGGTGGTGTCTTTCTCCCTCGCCGGAGCCTTCTTGCGGCGGCGACTTATGCGACGGCTGGTGTTTATCAGTTAAGTAGGATTTTTTTCCGCCTACCGATTTATTCCGGTTTCTACCTTTGGTTTGATCCGTTTTTTTGTATTTTGGTTTGATTTGGTTACCTAACCAGACCCATCCCTGAGATTGTTGGTTATGCCGGACCATCCACTTAAACTATCTTAAACCAGAAAAACCAAAAAAAAATTATTTTAATGCAATAAAAAGTTAAAAAAAAAAATCAGGAAATTTGCACACACAAAAAAAAGAAATCAGGAAACTGAACCTTACGTAATGAAGTGTGGATTTAACGCAAGCGATATACGAATCTCGTGTCACCACAAGAAAAATGATACGGACATCCTTTGTTTAATGCATGTTTCCTGTATTTCACAATTACTAAATTTATTCAATACTCACCTTTATGTTATTATTTTTTTTTTTACACATTTCTATTTTCTTTTCGATTGTTGAATCCGTTTTCTTCTAACAATCAAACCATTATTTCGAAATCTATCAAAAAAAGTTGACTGATCATTAATCCAGTGATCATGAAGTTTGTAACATATTTTATGTTAATTATCTTTAATTACACTTCCTAAAAGCATGTTATATACAAATGACATATGATCCTCTGTTATACACCAGGAGTTTAGGAATTGCACGTAAATAATTATATAATCAGCACTAAAAATATTGCTTTAGTGATAGGAAAAAAAGTTAAAGAACTTGAACATGCACGTACGTGATATATGTCTACACGATGAAAATCTATTAATTCGCTATTCGCTAATAGTCAACTTACTTCATACTCGATAATAGTAACAAAAATACATACAAAGGAAACACAATCATAAGAGATACCAAATTGCCGTTAAAAAAAAAAAGAGATACCACATCTATAGTCTATAATCAATTTTCAATCAAATATTCACCAATTAATAATACTATCCATACAATAATCCTTTCATTCATACCTCTTCAAAATTGACCAATCTAGTTTCGTAAACAGTTACCATTTCCGCTACTGCCCTTGTACATGGAAATTTATCTCGTGAATAATTAGTTTCCTTAAAGTAAATCAGTCATATTTATGTTACAGAATCTGAGTACAAGTTGACACAATTACAGATTAAAATAATATAAAAAGCTTCCATAAACAATTATTAAGTTTTTATTTAATTTTTTGGCAGCAAAATTAAGCATTACGTTTACTATCATAAAACTTCTATAAATTCCACACACATATACCGTCTTCTCCAATATCCTTCATCCTCGAGAGACTAACCTTCCTAAAAACAAATAAAAATGATTAACAAAACATCATGTCTTCTTCTTTCTATGGTTCTCATTTTTCTTGATTTCATCTCAATATCATCCTTCGCCTCCCCGAATTCAATCACATCCGTCAACGTCTTAAGCTACGGAGCTAAACCAGATGGCTCAACAGACTCAACCAAAGCCTTCTTAGCCGCGTGGCAAATCGCTTGTGCCTCTGCTAATCCTACAACTATTATCGTACCACAGGGACGGTTCTTGGTCGGAAATCTTGTTTTCCAAGGCAACAAGTGTACGGGTGCTCCAATATCTATTCGTATAGCCGGTTCGATGATTGCTCCGGCGGATTACAGAAATATCGCAAGCTCACTACAGTGGATTTGGTTCGAGGACGTCACTGATGTTTCAATCTACGGTGGTCTACTTGATGCACAAGGCACTAGTTTGTGGCAATGCAAGAAAAATGGTGGCAAGAATTGCCCAACCGGTGCCAAGGTCTGCTTAACTCACAAGAAACATCAAACTTTCTTGAGATACATGCATGCAGGTTTTAACATTTTTCTTTGTTTGTCAACTGATCTTGCAGTCGTTGTTATTTAGTGGGTCGAATAACATCAATATCAACGGTCTAACGTCGATCAACAGCCAAAAGTTCCATATAGTCATTGACAATAGCAATTACGTGAACATTGACGGCGTTAAGGTTTCTGCTGATGCGAATAGCCCTAACACCGATGGAATTCACATCGAATCATCTCACTCGGTCAAAATCACTAACTCGAGAATCGGAACCGGCGACGATTGCATCTCCATCGGTCCAGGATCCACTAATATTTCCATACAAGGCATTCAATGCGGTCCAGGCCACGGCATCAGGTAACACAAAATTTCATTTCTTCCCACACAAGTTACTTAATATCTAAAGTTATAAAAAAATGATGTTTAATTTGTGGATCCATCAAAACAGTATCGGAAGTCTTGGGAGAGTACAGGACGAACAAGGAGTGGAGAACGTGACAGTGAGTAACGTGGATTTCAGGGCAACGGAAAACGGAGTTAGGATCAAGACATGGGGGAAAAATAGCAAGAGTTTCGCTAGAAACATCGTTTTCCAACATATTAGTATGAAAATGGTCAAGAACCCGATCATCATAGACCAACACTATTGTCTTGACAAACCTTGCCCTCGACAGGTAAAGAATTTAAATAATCATATCTTATTACTCTTAGTTCGATATATTGAGTCATTTAATTTGTATATTTTATTACAGGAGTCTGGAGTAAAAATATCAAATGTGAGATATGAAGATATACACGGGACATCAGATACGGATGTGGCGGTTATGTTTGATTGCAGTAAGGAGAAACCATGTACTGGTATTGTAATGGGCAATGTGAGTCTCGGCTTGCAATTGGCTAATCGAGCGGCTCAGGCTTCTTGCAATAATGCAAATGGATTAGCGGATGACATCGTCGTCCCGACCACTCCTTGTTTAAAGAGAGACATACTTATGACATGATATTTAAATAGATCCCCGAAGCGATGTCGTCCCGATCGCTCCTTGTCGAACGATGAGTTTATGCAGATGAATCTGTGAACGACGTCTTCCTATTTGCTGCTTATTTGTTGTTGTTTTTCTCTCTCTTTTTTTTTTTTTTTT